>SNQN01002651.1:30712-51649 GCA_008642245.1 Bassia scoparia | reverse complement strand
AAACTTAAGAGACGGTTTTTTAAAAAGATCTCTTACGTAGATCAAAGAGACCGGTTCTGACACAAAAACGGTCTCTTTGATCCACCTAAGAGATCGATTCTTCTACAAATACGGTCTCTTATGTTGTCATTTTAAGAGACGGTTTTTACATAACCGGTCTCTTTTCTTGCCTTAAGAGACCGCAATGACTAACCGGTCTCTAACCCTAAGAGCCCTATGAGCTAAGACCGGTTGTAATTCGGTCTCTTTGGCCATTTTGACCGGTTTCTTTGGGCTTTTTTAGTAGTGCCTCATTAATGACCAACAACTCAATAATAGTAGCATGCATTGCAGCTAAGATCATATAATAAATATATACAACAAATATATAGACAAGAATATACATGTAAGACTCATCCCATCATTCTAATCCATAATCTGCATTACTACTACTTGATACTATATAATTTACATTCTTACCATTCCTTGACAACCTCCCTGATCCATTGCCATGTAATTCTTTTTCGTACAACCAATGAAATCATTTTACCTATATACATTGAAATTTATACATGTATTAAATAAGGAAACAAATAGACGATTAGAAAAGTATATGCAAATAAAAAAACAAAAAATGAAAAAATCTATCCAGGCTTGCTATTAGACTCACTCTGACTACTTTAAAGAACATAGAGAATATCATGACAGATGAAACTTGCTCACAGAGGATGCGCCGTTAACCATGCATTATAGCATGCCCCTCCATAAATCCTGACATCGAAAAAAAAAAAAAAAGGAAAAAAATAATCCAAAATAAGTTCTATTCATAGTTATAGTCTCCCAATAGCCTTTTCACTTGTTGTTGTCATCTTAACAAAATGATTTATACGATGGGTGCGTGTTCTATTGGTCGCGTTTGTTACTTACATTGGGAGTTTGCTTGGAATTTGTCTAGCCTTATCACTGGCTATTTGCGTTTGCATTGAATGCTCCCTTAAGTAGACTTTTAGCTCAATGTCCCAAAATTTATCCCTAACCCCTAACCCTATAGACCCATTACAAGCTATTAAAAGCTTACCTCACTGAAAACATGTGTCCATTTGTGGCTCTTGTATATTGAAGAACCCATTTGCCAGAAAGGTCCAGTCTGATTGTGTATGCATTTCGAGCTCGGACTAATAGGTTGAGTGTTATTGTCATCCCTTTCAAACATTCTATGAGTTGGTGAGCATGGAGAGGGCCTAGTGATTTAACACAAAAGTTGATTCATGTGCACATTTTTATGCGCATGTGGAGGTGACGTGAATGGGGGTTCCATTTTTAACCCACCACACAAAGAGAGGTTCGCCCACCCTTCCACAACTAGCAGAGGTTCTTCCTTGATTCATGATTCCTCTCTACTACTGATGGTTGGTTCTGTGTTTTTATGATCTTCCCGCCTCTCTCTGGATAGCGGCCGTTGAGTCCACTTGATCCTTTGGGTCGGGGAGATTGATCCATGACGCATTTTGCCTATGTTGCTTCTATGGGTGAGGACGTGTTTGAAATTAGAATCTAGATGGAGCTGCTTTGAGGACAGCAAGTTTGGCTTGGGAGTTTGATGTATGTATGAATCACTATGTTTTATCCTCCACCCCATTTCTTGCTTTTGCCATGTAGGCTCGTTAGCCTCTTTGCACTAATGTGGTTTGTTTATGTTGAATGACGTTTTAGGTTGTTCCAAATAATTTTGGAGTTGTTTAACACAATTGCGGGTAACACAAAACCCCGCAACTGCTATGCCCAAAAACCGTACGAGCTATGTTGATTGAGGAAGTGTAGGCCAGCCACCTCCTTTCGATGCCCAAAATAATACCCACCAATGAGAAAATATACCCGGACTTTGTTGAATACAAAAAAGAGCATTTATTAGTGTAAATGCCAACAAAGAGTGAGCTCATCGTCGTACAGGCCTAATTAGTCACTAATCGGATTAGAATTTTCAGCCCGTATAACCTGCATCAAAACATTAACCTCATAAGACGCACGTGATACGAAAGTGCCACCACAAAATAATATGCCCATCGAGTACAGCCTCATCTCGCGAAAGTCAATAGTCGATTCATCAATAATTAGACACATTTCCACCTTGGCCATACTTCCAAGCCTCCCTTATTCGTCGGCTCAGACCCTCCTAGACAAATAAAATCACGTTCTAAAATAATGTGTTTGCATAAGACGGGAGGTTATTATGGAACCCATTTATGGTTATAGCCATAACATAATGGCACCTCCCAGTTCCCCACCCTCCACCTAAAGACTGTGATTAAATGTCCAATTGGGACTAGACATCCGAGAGCTTTCGAATTTATCATAGACCTAATTACCATCAGAGCCGAAGAGTATGGCGATTGGAAGATTTTTGTGCCAGCAATCTGTGTAGCGATTTACCCTAAACGACGTTTGGCTAATCCATCCGTTTCAGGCTCGATTTTACCGATTTTAATATCTTTTTGGGCTTACTCACAAGGATATAATTATATTTTTTTAGCAAGCCATCAATCTTGGGAATTCAAAGAGTAGTTATTTAAAGTAGATTTCTAATTTGTAAACAACTTTAGATTATTAATTTAGTTTAGTTTTAGAATTACTTTTCTCTGTTAAAAAACCCAGTTTAGTTTTAATTCAATTATCAATACGTTCATCATCATCTCAATTATTTGCATCTGTATTATTCTAATCTCTAAACTCCTATCTTTGTTCTATATATACTCTGTTAGGGCTTCGCCCCCCCTTAGGCAAAGCATATATCTACTATCTTTGCCTGATTGTAAGGACCAAAAGTTTCCCTTCCGGCGCGCTATGCGATTTACTAATTTATCAATTCCAGACACAGCATAATTAACTTAACAATGTCAACACCAATTTTTCTGATTATATTGTTCTAATGTTTGTTATGTCCATAGAAGCAATAAGTCCAGACCTATAATATCAAATGGGTTAAGTTTGCTTCACCTTTTTCGGTCATTCATCTCAAATGAAACATTTCTAACCAAAGTTAAATGGATACATATAACAATTTATCAAAAAATGCACGCAATTGATGTGCAGTATCCAAAATTAAGACAATTAAAATAAGATAAAACATAATCCCATCAAACTAAATTCACTTACTAGCAAAATTGTTTCAAGCTTGCGACTAATTCCAAAATTACATGTGAAAGTCTATTCAAAACAACATAAACAATGCAAATCAATCTCTTTCTAGTCCAACAAAAAACCCTAATTCCCAAAACGAAAATCACAAAACCAATACTCAAAATTAAACATCCAAGATCATAAAAAATCGATTTTTTTAAAATCCAAATCAACGAAACCCTTATATAACAAAGAATTAAAATAGAGTAATTGCCTCAATCATTCACAATAATAAAAAAAATCAGAATAATTACCAAAAATGCCACAAATTTATCAACAAATAATTCAGCAAAAAAACCACTAATTCAGAAAAGAAAAATCATCACCGAATTATTCAAGTTTAGACTAAACAATCAGAAACAATTTAACGTTTAGAATCAATTATCCAAATTAATATCAAAAAATAAGAAAAGGAAACAATCAACATGTGCAATGGTGTGGTGGTTTACAAACAACGAGAAAAGGAAGATGGAGCAACGTTTGTGCTAGATCTGAGAGTAGCAGTGACTGTGTTGTGATACTGAAGTAGAAAGAACAAGAAAAGAGAAGATGGAGCAACGTAACTAAGTACGAATAAGGACTTGCGAGATAAAGATTTGAGGGTGTGTGGAGGAAACAATCTGAGAAAACGACGAATTTTAGGATTTGAAACTGAAAGAATATTTTATGGGAAAGTCGTAGAAAAGGGAAGAATAGAGGGTGGAGCGAGGACTAGGAGAAAGAGTTGGTGTTAGAAGAAAACAGGTAGGGTTTGAAATCACAAAATGAAAGAGTCCGCAAATTAGAAACCGTTGCAATATAGCCTTGTAAATTAGCCTGACTTTCTACCCTAATGCAACGGTTGTAACTAAAGTGTTGCATTTGACAACCTATTGCAAACGCTTAAACAAAAAATGTTGCATATAATTGTTGCATAGATATAATTATTACAAAAAAACATGTTGCATTAGATTAAAATCATTGCAAAAAAGTGTTGCATTAGTTTAAATCGTTGCAATAAGTGTTCATTAGGTTAAAATCGCTCGCAACTATCGTATCGTTGTCAGATTTTTAATTAGTAGCTGTTTGGGAGAATCACAATTTCTGATAGTTCCATAAATCATAACCAATGATATCCGAAAAGCATTGCCTCTAAATATAGTGAATTATGGACCTTAGACAATGTTGTATCTCAAATTCGCCAATAGAGATGCCATAGGTGCCATTACACGATTAAACATAAATGCCTCGGATTGGAGCATTCTGGAGGTGCTGCAGCAGTCTAAAACATAACTTGACATAAAGCACCAAAACAGTGTCTCAGATACCTACCCGTAATAAATTACCTCTACAGAAAGGCTCCGGGCTACCAAACACAACAACTATGCGTCTCAAGTGTCCAGATGCAGATTAACGTAATTAGAAGGACTGACCCTTCCGATTCATATGTTCCTAACTATAACACCCGCTTAAGTCTCTAATGCGTGCGCCTGATGAGATCTAATCGTATTCACTACCTCCTGTTCTTAGGCTTCCCGTGTCCGTCAGCATGACTACTGTTACTATCCATGTGACTTTATAAAATCGTACAGTTACAAAATTGAGCCGATTTAGAAATAAGTTTGTATGACGAAACTGTTTTCTAACAGGATAACATTCAGTTAGAATTAAAAGCACATAAGTAAACCCGGAAGTAGTTCAGAGAATTACGATTAACGAACCACTACCTTTACTACAGAAACAACATATATACTAAAGTTCCCTTTAAGCCTCGGATGGTCCAACACCTGAGTATCCTCCAAGATGCGTGTAAGAGACGTTACAGAGACTTCTACTCAACTAGGTGTCGATTTAGAAAGGCATCTTTTCAAAAAATACTACTATGCTACCGATCTAGTCCAACTCCCACTCAACTTGTCCACTGCACATAGCACAAGTCATAACCACGTCCGCCACCTTCCGTTCCACCTAAGAAAGAAGAAGAAATTACGACAAAAACTCCACATCAGAGAGCAGTCGCCCTCTGAACACCCGAAAGATATTTGAAAGTCTGACATGAATTTGATGAAACAACAACCAATGACAACAGCCCAAGTGGCTTCTCCAAAGTCACCCGCGAATGTCTTTTCGACTCCCTATCACATGCCAACCTAAAAACTACATGATATGATGATGTACACTAAAATATAGAACACTTCGAGCGTGCGCATATAACCAAAGGGCAAAAAGACCCATTGGATAACAATATAGGTCAGATTGAGATTCATACTAATTAAACACCGCGATCAATCAACATTTTCCCCATAAAGAGCAATCTTATCCTCACCAAGGGTCTAAGCCGCCATATGAGCTCTTAACCAAAAAGCTTTTATTTTGTTTACTTTTTTCTATCGCAGGAGGTTTAATATCATTGCATACGAAACATCTCCATGTGACGATTCTACAATTAGGTGGTGATGTATCGTTACGTTGACCCAGTTACGTGTATTGAAATTAAAACCCTCCCAAATAACCACTGCCGCGATTTAAATCAAAACTTAAATAATAACGACTAGACCACCGAACAACCAAAAGCGGATGAGAGTATCTACACAAACATGAGAATGTAGTAACCTCCTATCTAAGCGAATCTCCCTTGCTCGTAAAAATAACAAGAGCCTATGAACCGAGATAAGGTAAGTAAGAAGAGAGAACGAAACGTGCAGCTACGATATTGGTTGGTGAGTTGATCAAATTACTAGGGGCCAGTGATAAATATAGCTACCAGAGGAATTAACACCCGATTCCCATTGGACTAGACATCCATTCCGCCTTAGCCGACTTTCAACTTAGCGTTTGAACTTCTGAGGACAAACTATCAGGGCTCATTCGATAGAGGCATATTACCAAAGGCGCTCATCCATCTTCCGCTTTCTACAGGTTACATACATTCTGCCCAACCAAAAACACGGTTCGTAGAATATTACATTTGTAAGTCTGATGATTAGTGTTATGGAGCCACCGATCTACCATTTCGACTAGTAGGTGTCTCTACACTTCCTGTTCGACATTGAGTGAATCCGTAATGCAAATTTGAAGACGATAGTATTGAACCCCAGAGTCAGTATGCGCCATATGTATCAGCAGCGATTAGTGAGAAACGATCTGAGAAGAGCGTTTTATCAGAGGGTCCCATTGACAGTAGCAGTCTTATGTGACTTAGAAGTGCAAGACGAATATTCACCTTATAGAGTTTGACATTGAGTTTTCCGGGATCCAACCCTGATAGGTCCCAATCAAACCGAGCAATATGCCGAGCACTTGGCTGTAAAGGCAATGACAAACATCCTTATCCGATAAAGGCACTAAGAGCCGGAAACATTGTCCCGACCAAGGGATTCCGACCACTCGCGTACGCTTTGTGCTTCAGAGAGGCAACAAGTCCGCGAACGCGCCACACCAACAGTAACTATCAAGCGGCTAGACCTAGGCATTAAACACAGAATTGACAGCTCACGAACCTTCCGAGGTCTGAGGCATATACTCATCCTACGCTATCCTGCCCTTGATAAAGAGCGTCTTCGGACCAGTTTATCATAGGCGATGAAACAAGGCCCTCCTCGTATGCCTCATTTTCCAAGGGCATGACAAAATGGACAGCCCACGATGAGACAGTAAAATCATCTCTCCTCATCGCGCTACACATCGAGAATAAATCAATTGTCACTTTTCAGTTCAAGCCTTATATGAGCGCTTCAACAGTGCTTTCTCCAAAAATTTTACACTAGATTACTGAGCAGGATGAGGCTTCAATGAGTATGTCCGTACTAATTGTGAACTACGACGTTCCCTGTGAGAGGGAACGCCTATTCATATCTAGGAACGCTATGCCTGGTAGTGTTGCCAAGACCAAGTTAATTACCAGTGAGCTCCGTCATTTTACACGTGAGCTTCTGCGTATGCTAAACTTTATAGAACGCCATGCAATACGATGTTTCCCCCACATAAACAAGCATTCTGAGACTCTCAATATGTCCCTCCATCCGAAACCTCGATACAAGGGTTTAGAGAACTCCATATTCGATTCCCTCCAGATTTATTCAACTAAAAATAAATTGAAAGTGTGTAAATTTGTATTGTCTGCCCTCTATCCGACGCACTATAGGTAGCACCCCTCTTGCGTACCATATAAGCAAGGATGTATATCGTGAGAAAGTTTCTAGAAGGTAGCCTCACCACGTACCTCTTGCGGACCTACAGTACTCTTTCAAATCCATATCCATTCGGCTCGTCTTCAAACACTTCCTAGAACAACTCAATAATTAGTAGCATGCATTGCAGCTAAGATCATATAATAAATATATACAACAAATATATAGACAAGAATATACATGTAAGACTCATCCCATCATTCTAATCCATAATCTGCTATTACTACTACTTGATACTATATAYTTTACATTTTCTTACCATTCCTTGACAACCTCCCTMATCCCATWGCCATGTAATTCTTTTTCGTACAACCTAATGAAATCATTTTATACCTATATACATTGAAATATTATACATGTATTAAATTAAGGAAACAAATAGACGATTAGAAAAGTATATGCAAATAAAAAAAACAAAAAATGAAATAATCTATCCAGGCTTGCTATTAGACTCACTCTGACTACTTTAAAGAACATAGAGAATATCATGACAGATGAAACTGTGCTCAAACGAGGGGTGCGGTAGTATATATCTATATCTTGCCTGATTGTAAGACCAAAAGTTTCCCTCCTATGCATTTCTAATTTATAATTCCAGATATAATTACTTACATTCAACCAATTGATTCCAAGAAGCAAAATAGAATTAAATCAATGGGTTAAGTATTGCTCACCTTTTCGGTCATTCATCTCAAATGAAACATTTTCTACCAAGAGTTAAATGGATACATATAACAATTTATCAAAAAATGCACGCAATTGATGTTGCAGTATCCAAATTAAGACAATTAAAATAAGATAAAACATAATCCCATCAAACTAAGATTCACTTACTAGCAAAATTYGGTTTTCAAGCTTGCGACTAATTCCAAAATTACATGTGAAAGTRTATTCAAAACAACATAAACAATGCAAATCAATCTCTTTCTAGTCCAACAAAAACCCTAATTCCCAAAACGAAAATCACAAAACCCAATACTCAAATTAACATCCAAGATCATAAAAATCGATTTTTTTAAAATCCAAATCAAACGAAACCCTTATATAACAAAGAATTAAAATAGAGTAATTGCTCAATCATTCACAATAATAAAAAAAATCAGAATAATTACCAAATAATGCACAAATTATATCAACAAATAATTCAGCAAAAAAACCACTAATTCAGAAAAGAAAAATCATCACCGAATTATTCAAGTTTAGACTAAAAACAATCAGAAACAATTTAACGTTTAGAATCAATTATCCAAATTATAATTCAAAAAATAAGAAAAAGGAAACAAACKTGTGCAATGGTGTGGTGGTTTACAAACAACAGAGAAAAGGAARGATGGRGAGCAACGTTTGTTAGCTAAGATCTGAGAGTAGCAGTGACTGTGTTGTGAGAGTAGAAGTAGATGAAGAAGGAAGCAAGAAGATGAGTAGACGACTAACTAAGAAGAAATAGGCTTTGGAGATTTAAAGATTTTGTCGTTGTTGGAGTGAAACTGGAAAGAAATTTAGCGTTGAAGAAATTTTGGGAGTAAAAAGGGAGGAGTGGGGAGGACTYAGGAGAAAGAGTTGGTGTTYAAGAAAACAGGGTAGGGTTTGAAATTCACGAAAATGAAAGAGTCCGCCAAATTAGAAACCGTTGCAATAGCCTTGTAAATTAGCCTGACTTTCTACCCTAATGCAACGGTTGTAACTAAAGTGTTGCATTTGACAACCTATTGCAACGCTTAACAAAAAATGTTGCATATAATTGTTGCATTAGATATAATTATTACAAAAACATGTTGCATTAGATAAAATCATTGCAAATAAGTGTTGCATTAGTTTAAATCGTTGCAAATAAGTGTTGCATTAGTTTAAATCGTTGCAAATAAGTGTTGCATTAGATTTTTAATGTAGTAGTGTTTGGAGAAAAGGCTTCCTAAATAGAGCATAGACAAGTTTCTCAAATTRCATAGAGGACATGGCCATGACACTGAAGAATGCCATACATTGAGGGAAGCAGTCTAAAACTTGATAGACAGTGGTCGTCTCCCCTTTCCTCTCAAAGGCTCTAAACAACATGCTCAAGTGTCCATGATAAGAGAAGACGAGGATTCCGTCAATCCTACCGCTCTCATTGCGCTGATGAGACAGTCGTTTCCTTAATTGGTCGTGTCGTGCCTRTTCTATCATGTTAACGACATATGGGATAGTGATGACYAAAATGTTTACATAAACGGGGATGTTCAGAATACGTTCACCACTACCTTCCAGGAAAAGAACATAGTCTTTGAAGCCCTCGATGGTCCAACACCTTCCTCCAAGTCTGAGGAGGTTCAGGTTCTCACTAGGTCGAGTTGACTCAACACTCCCACCGACCAACCAAATGCTCAAGTCAAACCACGTCCGCCACCTCCTCCACAAGAAGAGAATCGCATCATCAAACAGCTGAAGAAGATAAAGGCAGATGTGAACATATGACAACTCATAGTGGCTTCCAAAAGTCACCGCGATGCTCTTTTCCAGGCACTAACTCGAATGAATGTGCCTAATGACACTAGTCCTAAAGCAATGGTGGGATTAGTCATTCGGGATTCTCATGTTCCCTCCAATACCTTTTCAGAAGAGGATCTCCCAATGGAAGGCAATGAGCTTACCAAAACTCTTTACGTTAATATCATTTGCAACAATCTCCATGTGCCTATGACGTTAGTTGACAACGGCTCCGCAATTAACGTCTGACCGCACAYAAGCGGGGTATCTCTCAAAATGAGATGTAACCTCACAACCTCTCTATTCGAGCCTATGACAATAGRAAGAGGGACACTCTAGGCACGATATGGTTCAATATTACTAGGGGCCAGTTGAAAGAAGGGTCCGATTCCATGTGACTGACATCAAGCCGACTTTCAACTTACTACTAGGACAACTATGGCTTCATGAGCTAGGAGCCATCCCTTCTACACTCCACCAAAAGGTGAAATTCATTTTGGAAGGTGAGCCCATCACCATCGAATGCATCTCCAATGAGAATCGAAGCAATTGAGCAACCCATAACCATGTCGAGCATGATGAGAACGATGAAGACTTATAGGTTTTATCGTAGCAGTCTAGGAAGAAGACAAGGTCCTTTGACTTCCATAACATTGCAACTTGGTGGTCAATGCACTCCACGAGATAGGGAACTTTCCAAGGATGACACTCGGACTGCGCAAAGCAAAAGCAACTCCCTTTCGGGAACCCATACCGAAGAATGACAGATTCGGTCTAGGATACATTCCTTCTTGAAGAGCGTTGGAGTTCATATGCAACAAGGCCTCTAGGAAGAAGGAGAATGCAACATAACTCTCGCTCCATTCTCTTACTCTCAATGGACAGTTCATTAAGAAAGGGGATGAGTTTCCATACTACGATTCTCCGGAGAACTTCACAGAATGGATGCAACAGTATCCAGGGCTCGAGATTTTCAGTGACTGCAACTTTATAGACGGGATCCTGTCCCCACAAACAAGGATCTGCTCTAGATGGCCTCGAAGTACAGGTTTGGGACTCCTGTTTTGCCAAGAGATCACCCCTCCAGCTGAACACGAGTTTCATTGCCATGACCAAGGAAGCATTTGATCCCACCACTCTCATCACACCAGTCGAAAGCTTAGTTCACGGTTGGCGCAAAACCGTAAAGATCACTACTCTAGGAGGCAAGTCATCAAGTGTACCATGGGCAAAAGGACCAATGCTTGAGGATATGAATCTGAGACTGAGTTTGAGTCTAGTGCTGTAGAAGCTGAGATAGCTAGTCCTAGGAGTGTCTCTTGAGTCTATCAAGGAGCCTAGTTGTAGGCTTCGCCCGCCTTAGGCAGGGCGTGGCCTCAGCTTCAGTGTCATGGGTTGAGCCATGGAATCCGCATGTGAATGCGTTGGGGTGTGTTGTCGAATTGAGGGGATCGCCACCGTGCCTATATAGGTTATTCACGGAGCGCCCGAAACATTGGTGCCAAACTAGTGCCCCACAAATAGTCCAGTAACCAAAGTGTGGGTTTGGGGACATGTACGAATCAGATCTGTAACCCAATTCGCCCGCATGTAGCGGCCTCTACTCGGTCTCATTGTAGTTCCATAAATCATAACAATTGAATTCAAAGAGCCATTGAATTGACTTTGAAAGCGCACTAATTACTAGGTGGGTTCATATGTACAAACCAAGACTTCTACAATGGACAAGGCGATCACTTGATTGTTAGTCAATGTTAATAAGGTGCTTTAAAAAAAACGGTCGTCCATGATTATCTGCTTTAATGTGACAAGCGATTCAATTCTGGTCTTGTTTAAGCAATATATACAAGTTGATAAGAGATATATATATACAAGACATGAAAACAAAGGTTAGTAAACATGATAATATATATGTGCGCCCTTCTCACCTTGTCACTGCAAACAATCAAATTATTAGGATAAAACTCAAAGGAATCGCCTTTCGATTGAATGGCTAATTGAGACAAACAAACGCGTTAGTATTGACATAGTAATATGTATATAATGAAAGCCAAAAACCATGGAAGTTTAAATATTAAGAAAAACCTACATATTTACATGACATAAGAGGTGAGTTTTCTACATGTTTCAATTGAATTAAAACTCATAACAATGATTAGTCAAGTTAAAAGTGACAAAAGAATTAAAAGAGTGAAAGAGAGGTTTTTGGTGAGTATCTCAGATTTATACCCTTATTTCGCTTGTTGATTCGAAAGAGATCGATGTTTGAATCGAATACGAATGTGTTTTGAGTGTTTTGGAGAGAGAATAGATGTGTCTCGTGACTTGTGTCTGTGAAGTGGTCTCGGAAGTTGAAAAATGTGAAGCGTGAAGTCGTGAAATCGTGTATGAAGTGAAGTTGTCCGGACTGAGCAAGGCAAGGGATTTATAGGCACGAGGCAAAAACGAGGCGATGCAACCCTGCGTATATACGCTGGGATGAGCGTATATACGCTCATGGGCGAGCGTATATACGCTCATCCCAGCGTATACGCTTCTCACTTTCCCTTTGGTTTTGGCAAGAGTCGTATTGGCAAGGTTGAGCGTATATACGCTCAAATGGAGCGTATATACGCTCCTGATGAGCTATATACGCTCGATCATCTGCGTATATACGCTCAATGATTTCGTATATATTTCCAAAAACTCAAATATTTTGATTTCCCTCCGATTTTATTCGTGATTTCCCTTGATTCGACGCACCTAGACACCCTTGCTCTCCAAGCAGGAGTTCTAGAATTTCTAGAGTTCCACGTATTTCCGGAGTATTTTTTCTAATTATTCACGTATTTTCTGCGTATTCTGCGTATTTAAACATTGCAAAATTCATAGAAAATCATAGAAAAATCAGAAAAATAATTTAAAAATATTGGCGGATTCAGAAAATGTGACGCACATGATGGAAAACAAAAAGCCGAGAATCGCCAGCTTAACTTGTTTGAAACCTTTGAAACCTTTGAGTTTATCGAGAAAACCGAAAGAAAATATGTTTTTTGTAAGTGACCTTTGCTCAATAATTCCGAGTACGACCTCACGTATTTCTAACTTTCGTGAGTTCAAAGAATCTTTTCTGAGTCGAAACAAACGCGAGACGCGGTATGTTTCATCACGGATTACTCATTTTGGGGAGACACATTTCAGGTGTCTACAGAAGCCCCACTTTGACTGAGTCTGGAGAGACGTAAGTCACATAAGACGAAAGTCAAAGTATTCGATTCGGGACGGAGAGCAACTCAAGACGTTCTGCGACCCTGAGTTACCCTTTTTTGCCGGTACTGCAAAACAAAGGTTAGTTTACCTGTACCGGTCCCATGCGTTTGATGTGCTTGTATGTCTGAGTCTTGAGCGGTCATTTCCCCGTTGGCTGACTGGGAGAAATGCAGGTGCGTCCATGCTTTCCAAAATGAGCATTGACTTGAAAAACGATAGCCCTAATTCAGGATTAGACTACTTGGTGACGAATAGGTCTGTTTTTATGTCTGAAGAATGTGCATGCCATTTGACTTGTACTTGTGACCTTGATATTGAGAGAGGCAGGAGTCATTGATTTTGAAAGAGTCTTTGAATTGGAAGGGCCTTGTCTAGGTCTGGTTTTAGACATAGTTGAAAGAGTCATTGAATTTTGAAAGGTTCTTGTCTAGTCTGATTTTAGACATGATTCTGAGAGAGCCATTGAAGGAGTCTTGTCTAGGTCTGGTTCTTAGACATGGTTTGAAAGAGTCATTGAAAGTGGCTTGTCTAGGTCTGGTTCTGGACATGGTTGGGAGAGTCTTTGAAAGTGCTTGTCTAGTCTGGTTCTAGACATGGTTTGAGAGAGTCTTTGAAAGTGGGCTTGTCTAGGTCTGGTTCAAGACATGGTTTGAAAGATCATTTAAAGTGTCTTGTCTAGGTCTGGTTCAAGACAGTGTTTGAAAGAGGCATTTGAAAGTGTCTTGTCTAGTCTGATTCTAGACATGGTTTGAGAGAGTCTTTGAAAGTGTGCTTGTCTAGGTCTGGTTCAAGACATGATTTGAAAGTGTCTTGTCTAGGTCTGATTCTAGAATGATTGAAGTGACTTGTCTAGGTCTGATTCTAGACATGATTTGAAAGTGACTTTGAATTGAAAGAGTCCAGTCTAGGTCTGGTTCTAGACATAAAAGGACGATACTAAGAGTCTAATCTACTAGTACAAAGTGCCAATTGAAGAGTGTCATTGAAGAGTGATTAGAGAAAGGTGATATTTGGACGTGACTTGACTTAACATTGGCGAGACAGTGACTTTGATTGGAAAGAGCAGGTCCAAAAGTGACTTTTCAGGATTTCCACTTGACAGCAAAAGACTTGAACACGTAATAGGGCCTGAGGAGACAGAAGCCCCCAACTGAGATTAAGGAGCCATGATGACAAACGAGCCCCAGCGACAGACTTTTAGACAACAGTGGTACGGCTTAGAGTAAATGGATAGGTGGAGATTGTATGGATGAGTTTCTCCAAATTAAAGTGTACTAACCCAAAGGTCAGGTGGCTTTACTTCTTTGGGATTGAGTCATGAGTCCGTTGAGGTGACCAAAAATTGGCTATGGTTCGAGAAATTAAAAAGGGTCAAATTGTGACTAGGTCAAAGATGTGGCTAGATACGAGGTGGCCAATTGATTGGTATCAACATGAGTCTATGTCAGGTTCTAAACTGGCAACAACCATAATCGAATCTTAGCAAGTTCAAAGCACTCAAAGGCCTCAAATGATTTAAGTTTAATGCGGTCGAACCTCGAGAGAGCTTCCTACGTATCCTTAGGAATCAGGACCAATGTTTCTGATGATGATTGAACAATGCTCATGTGAGAGGCTTTTGTGGTTGTAATGTGAGGCTGTGGTTCGAGGTTAGAAAAGCTTGATGTTTACGAAGTGACCACGGTGCGTAGGTGCTCTTTAGACTTTTGCTTTTTTTTATTTGGGCTTTGACTTTGGATTTGCATTTTGAAATTGATTTGCATTTGTGAACTTTTGTATTGAACTTTGATTTTTGCTTTTTCTTTTGCCATTTTATTCTTTTTCTTTTCTTTCTTTTGCACGTGTCTTTTCCTACGCACGTTTGGTCCAAAGGGTTAGGTAGATGTGGGTGATGAAAGAAAGATAGGCTAATTGATAGTTTGTGGCTCAAAAGGTTGCAAGAGGATTTATTGATTATGTGACAAAGGGAATGAAGGGAGGGGTTATTTGTGGAGCTGTGAAAGAAGGCCTCTCTTGGGCATCGTTCAAATTAAAATAATTAAATCAGTATAGATTAAACAATTGTGGCAATGGGAGTGTTGAGACTTGCATAGAATAGAATAATATTGCCAAAACAAATGAATCATTTTATTGCTGAATGAAAACTGAAACTACATGCCTTATTGTATAGGAAGAGACTACATAGACTCAAGGGACAGGAATTGAAAGGGACACATGGCTAGACTAGTCTCTATGACTCAATCCACAGAAAGGCCGCAGCGATCGATGACCCACGCCTTGGGGTGACTCATGAGGCTTTGATGGTATGGTGTTTGATGTTTTTCCAGTTGGGCCAAGGAGGTATAAGATTAGGCTTTTTGTGGATGATGGAGGGTCAAGAGACATGGGCCTTTTGTGGAGGTAGGATGTGTTTTGACTACTTCTTGCCTCTTTGGGCCCCAGAGACAGTTGCAAGTCTTTGCTATCTTGCTGAATCAAGGAATTACACTTTAGAACCCGGAAACAAAAGATTGGTCTACTTGAAAACTCTTAGAACAAACCTAAACTCAGTCTTGAGGTTCTAGACTTAAGGAACTGAACTCGAAAGTAGACTTGAATGGGCTAGACCTGAATCTGATTTAAGTGCTAGACTCGAGAAAGATTCAAAACTTTAAGATGGCTATTTCAGAATTAAGGACCCTCTCTTAGACCTGCGACGCACTTTGAAAGAATGGCCTAGCCTTGAATCAAGTTTCCTAGGGTTGAGTCTATGATCGAACTAGTTCAGTTTAAGACTCTTGTAGATTGAAGTTGAAGCGAACCTAATTCAGATTCAAGGCTCTTTGGGTTGAAATTGAATTTGAACCTAATTCAGATTTAAGGTTGAATTGAATTGAACCTAATTCAGATTTAAGGTTTTTGATTGGAATTGAAATGACCTAATTAGGTTTAAGGTTCTAAAGGTCGAATCTAAGTCAATTTAAGACTCTTGGATTGGAATCAACGTAAGTCAAATTTCTAGAGTCGAATGGAGTTTGAAATTATTTTGAAATGGGCCCTATAGGATCGTCAACTTCATGTCTTGAACCATAGATTAAGGGACTGGCTTAGTTGATGGTAAGAATTTGGACTGAATGAAGAGTCACAAGTTAACAAGCACATTGATTGAAACATCAAATCCAATATTCACTTAAGGTCAGATTTATAGGTCGGCTTGGTAAGTCTGATAGTTGTACCATGCCTAAAAGTAGAGCTGGGTCCAATTTCACCCACAACATTGTGAATGTAATGGCCGAATACCCCTTATAATACACGCATCTAGTAAACGTGCATACGCAGCATGGCGGGATAGACTTACCTTAGCCATGTGATCCATTAACCACATTGAACCAAGATAAGATCCCCCTTAGGTGATCTCCAGACATAGAACATGCCCATATTGAGACCAAGGTGCCTAAGACATGACCCTATCGAAGGGCACAAGCAAAATTCAATTGATTATAATATGAACTACGAGACTTTCGAGTCTGTCCATCACCAATGGTGATATATCCCCAATGAAGTCGCCAAAAAATGTAGGGCTTCGCCCGCCTTAGGCAGGGCGTGGCCTCAGCTTCAGTGTCATGGATGTGAGCCATGGAATCCGCATGTGAATGCGTTGGGTGTGTTGTCGAATTGAGGGATCGCCACGTGCCTATATAGGTTATTCACGGACGCGCCGAAACATTGGTGCCAAAACTAGTGGCCCCACAAATAGGTCCAGTAACCAAAGTGTGGTTCGGGACATGGTCGAATCAGATCTGTAACCCATTCGCCGCATGTAGCGGCCTCTACTCGGTCTCATTGTAGTTCCATAAATCATAACAATGAATTCAAAGAGCCTATTGAATTGACTTTGAAAGCGCACTAATTACTAGGTGGGTTGCTATTATGTACAACCAAACTTCTACAATGGAAAGGCGATCACTTGATTGTTAGTCAATGTTATAAGGTCTTAAAAAACCGGTCGTCCATGATTATCTGACTTTAATGTGACAAGCGATTCCAATTCCGGTCTTGTTTAAGCAATATATACAAGTGTGATAAGAGATATATATATATATACAAGACATGAAAACAAAGGTTAGTAAACATGATAATATATATGTGCGCCTTCTCACCTTGTCACTGCAAACAATCAAATTTTAGGATAAACTCAAAGGAATCGCCTTTCGATGAATGGCTAATTGAGACAAACAAAACGCGTTAGTATTGACAATAGTAATATGTATAATAATGAAAGCCAAAAACCATGGAAGATATTGAAAATATTAAGAAAACCACATATTTACAATGAAACAATTAAGAGGTGGTTTCTACATTTTTTCAATTGAATTAAAATCATAACAATGATTAGTCAAAGTAAAAGTGACAAAAGAATTAAAAAAGAGTGAAAGAGAGGTTTTTGTGAGTAATCTCAGATTTTACCCTTAGTTTCGCTTGTTGATTCGAAAGAGATCGATGCTTTGAATCGAATACGAATGTGTTTTGAGTGTTTTGAGAGAGAATAGATTGTGTCTCGTGACTTTGTCTGTTGGAAGTGTGTCTCGGAAGTGTGAAAATGTGAAGCTTGAAGTCGTGAATCGTGTATGAAGTGAAGGTGTCCCGGACTGAGCAAGCAAGGGAGTATTTATAGGCACGAGGCAAAACGAGCGATGCAACCCTGCGTATATACGCTGTGGATGAGCGTATAATACGTCATGGGGAGCTATATACGGCTCATCCCAGCGTATATACGCTTCTCACTTCCCTTTTGTTTTGGCAAGAGTCGTATGGCAAGGTTGAGCGTATATACGCTCAATGGAGGTATATACGCTTCGAGGCGTGATATCGTCATATCGCGATATCAGTATCGCTCAATGATTTCGTATATATTTTCCAAAAATCTCGATAATTTTGATTTCTCCGATGTTTTATTCGTGATTCCTTGATCGACGCACCAGACACCCTTTCTTCCATAGCAAGGAGTCTCTAGAATGTTCCTAGAAGGTTCCACTGTATTTCGGAGTATTTATTCTAATTATTCACGTATTTTCTGCGTATTCTGCTATTTAAATCATGCAATAATCATAGAAAATCATAGAAAAATACAGAAAACAATAATTTAAAAAATTGGCATGGATTCAGAAAATGTGCGCAACATGATGGAAAACAAAAAGCCGAGAAATCGCAGCTTAACTTGTTTGAAAACCTTTGAGTTTATCGAGCAACCGAAAGAAAATATGTTTGCCTTGATAGACCTTTGCTCAATAATTCCAGAGTACGACCTCACGTATTCTAACTTTCGTTGAGTTCAAAGCATCTTTTCATGATCGAAACAAACGCGAGACGCGGTAGGTTTCATCACAGGATTATCATTTTGGGGAGACAATTTCTCAGTGTCTAACATAGTGTATCCCCCTCTCCCTTGATCAATCAAGTCTCTTGAGACAACATAATCTGTACTCTCTCAGGGGTTTAATAACATGCTCCTTTCTGCTCTACTCCCACTTTTCCTTCTTATATTTACTTTAATCACAACATCGAAATACAAACCAAGAACAACAATTGAGTTAATACAACGTAATGGAGAGCACAAAAAGAAAACTTCGTCCCGAGCAAAAAAAGTAGACATCTCCATAATTGACACGCGCACGGAGATACAGATTGCTCTAACACAGAGTCTGGCAAGAAAGAAATGAACTGGTTGCAACACTAAAGAGTTTCGGGAGTCTATTTTTGTAATTGGTCATACGAAGACATGCCAGGGTTGATCCAAACATCGCCACAACACAGTAATATCGCTCATAAGGAGCGTAAACTAGTCAAACAAAGCTTCCATTCGCATTGAAACCGAAGTTTCCCTTAACATTACGCAGGAACATTAAGCGACCAATGCAGGCTTCATTAAGGTCGTCATTACCTCATGGACAAACATGGTTCTAGTTACCTAAGAAAGATGGAGGGTTTTACTTGTGTGGATTTTCCGTGAACTTAAAACACAGCAAGTCCGGAAAAGATGACTTTCCCTCTACCCACATGACCTCTCTAGGATACATTAGCAATCATGCTCTGGCCTTATTCATGATGGGTATTGCGAGAGTATAATGAAGTCAAATATGGCCCGAAAAGACATTGGAAAAGACAACCTTCACCAACTCGGGGGCTATATTCTTCACTTGAACCTTTTGTGTGTCAAAAATGCAGGCGCCAATACCACTTCAATGACCATGATAACACAAAGAAGTAGAGGTCTATGTTGGACAACATTGATCGTCAAGTCGAAAGACCGCGAAGGACACAACCCTTGCACTAAGGAAGTTTCTCAGAGGCTCGAACAAGTTTCATACATGGTTACTAATTTGTAAAACCGTGCATCGGAGATTCACTTCAGGCAAGCTTTAGGTTTCATCATCAGTCTCGAGGAATCGAGCTTGATCTCACAAAGATCAAACAATACATGTCCACTCCAGGGCCACCAAAATGTAAAGAGGAGATCCGAGGATTCTTTTGGGGGTCCGGGGAACCTTTTCCCACAGTACGATAAGCAGGTTATATCCAAGCTCACAACTGGCTCTGTGAACCCATCTTCAAGAAACTAAAGAAAGGCTGTACCAAGAAATGGGATGATAGTGCAACAAGCTTTTTGCAGGATCAAGGAATACCTCATCCCATCCCTACTGTTTAGCTCCTGCTCCCTAGGCATCTGTTACAGCTCTATCATTAACGAGCAACAAACCCTGCCGTTGGAGTATGCTCGCCAACAAATTGCAGGCAAGGGAAAGTGCAAATCTATACCTAGACAACGAGCCCCTCAAACGAAGGAACCGATACTCTGCCCATAGAGAAACATGCTTGGCTTTAGTTTGTGGGCTATCGTGAAAGCTTCGACATTACTTGCTCACACATAGCGTACACATCGTATACAAAGGGGATCCTCTGAAATACCTCTTTGAAAAGCCAGTAGTCAACGGACGCATGTTTAGATGGATGGTTATGCTCGAAGAATTTGACCTTAAGTTCGTGCCTCAAAAAGCCATCAAATGTTGCAATGTCTCGAATTCTTAGCAGACTCTCCAGACGAGGTCCTTCCTGTGGACTTTGACTTTTCAGATGAAGAGCTTATGATGACCGAGGAAGACAATTGGTCGTTATACTTCGATGGTGCATCTAACCAAAAAGATGTYGAGTTGGAGTGCTCCTAATCTCGCCACAAGAAGAACATACCCAAATTTCCGTCAAGCTGGACTTCGACGTCACTAACAATGCCGCGACATACGAAGCATGTATTCTAGGRCTGCAAGCTACCGTTGCACATAACGTTAAGAGATTATGGGTATATGGTGATTCCTCACTCATCATAAACCAGATTTCAGGCCGATGGAAGGTACGAAGTGAAAGCCTTGCTCCGTATGAGTCCTATCTTGAGAACATTGCATCCTAGGTAGATGAAGTTGAATACACCTACCTACGACGCGAAGACAATCAATTCGCAGATGCACTCGCAAAACTCGCATCCATGGTGCGAATTCCGAGTTTAGTGACCCAAATGCCCTTAGTCATTAAGCGAAGACAAGAACCAGCATACGACTGCACTTTAGACAGAACAAATGAGGTGCCAAACCTCGATCCAGAACAGCCATGGTACAAAGACATCAAGGAATACCTAGAAACTAGCGAATTATCCTTCTAGTGCAACCAAAAAGCAAGAAAGGACTTTGAGGCGCCTCGCATCTCAGTACCTACTTCAAGGCAGAGAACTTTACAAGCACCACTATAATGGTCTCCACCTATTCTTCATCACTCAACCAGTAAGCAAAACAGTCATGGAGCACGTCCATGATGGGATCTGTGGAATCCACATGAATAGCAGGCTCCTAGCCTCTAAGATCATTAAATT
>SNQN01002651.1:0-27255 GCA_008642245.1 Bassia scoparia | reverse complement strand
GCATATTCAAATGGCATGATTTTGAGTATTATTATTGCAACTTACAAGTGAATTTCAAGTTTGGAGTAGTGAACTTACTTGAACTTGGAATTTGATAAGCAAACACAACCTTTCCAAGCAATTCGAAAGTYTAGCAATGGAGATTAGACAAAGTTTGKAATAGACAAAGRAAGAGGCAAATGGSAAATGAAGCAAAAGTGTCAAAATAAGGCACGAAATTCGACCAAAATAGGTCGAATGCTAGGCGTAATTGTGCCCTGCTTTTGCCGATTTTTGGCTCGAAAAACGAGCCTTTCTCGTAGGCTCACTTGTGTACGCGCGAAGCCCACTGCGTTCATATGTCGTTGCTACTTCCCGGGAGTTCCAACAAACTTTCAAAGTCATGCACACTGACCAAAATGCCCTAAGCAAGCAAAATGCYCCCGAAAGTCGCCAAATCAGTACAAAAATACACGTATGAAGCTACGACAAGCCGTAAGCGAATGCAAAGTCACATTGAAGCAATAGCCACGATCAAGTGAAGGTCGAAATCAGATCAAACTCAAAGAACACATTCCCTAGTCGAAGTCGTATCATCCTTTCAAGGGCCAAGCGTTAGTCTGATTGTGTATACGCAATGCAAGCATTTACAAAAAGACATTGCTATACACAATCGTGGCTATACGCGACGTTACCTCAAGTTTAGTTCTCTCGGACGACTAGCCGAGATGGGATACAACAAATTAAGCATGCACCAACAAAAAGACATTTTCTATACGTGATCGTGGCTGTACGTTGCATTACCAGTATGTTAATTTTCCCGAACGACTAGCCGAGATGGGATAAAAAAGTTTAACAAAGCACAAGGTCCAAAWGGAGGCATCGATATGGACACCATTTCATTTTCCRCAAAGAAGTCCAAACGGAGGCATCGATACGGACACCGCAGTAATTCCCCATGAAATCCTAACGGAGGCATCGAAGTGGACATTGAGACAATAGTACCCTAGGAAGTCCTAACGGAAGTATCGAGGCGGACAACCTGTTAGCGGAAAATCCCTAGTGGAATGAGAACCATAGGTGGAAWTTCCCCCCAAAGATCGAAGCACGGAGCCCCGATGAAATCAGAACCATAGGCGGAAACGTAAGCAAAAGTTTTAGCAACAGAGACAAGCAAGCAAGCAACTTGCAACCGCAAGTGCAGGTAAGACTAACGTATTTGTTTTACAGGTACCAGGTACTTTGGCTTTCGTTTTACGAGATTTTTCTCTTTGCAAACTCAACCAAAGTGGGGGCTTCTATAGATACCTACATTTGTCCCTAGCCCAAAATGGCCAATGAGAAGACACCCCTCGCAACACACAAGTCAAATCGATAGACCTAGGTTCCTGATAGGCCCCAAAAAAGGCAGATTTCCWTGCACCGAACACCTCTTCCAGGTATTTAGCACCTCAAAAAACAAGTTTTTATTTCAAATACTTTTAACTTATTTTTAAACAATTTTCTAGAATTTTTGGGAATTTTTCTGAAGTTTTCTAAGCATTTTTTAGCAATTTTTAGAACTTTCAACAATTTAATTATTTTGCGATAATTAATTAAATTATGAAAATAATTCCAAAATCCACGAAATTTTAGCACATCACCCTATTTTTCATAAGTAATTTTTACATTTTTTTCCATAATTTTTCGATTTATGGTTTAATATTAATGAATTTCTTAATCAAAAACGCAAAACCGGGCATAGCAGGCAATCTCGGGATTTTTTGCCTCGAGACACACGTCTCGAGGGAGCCGAAAATCCCGAGCATCGTAGTAATATCCGCCATAATTGTAATAATATCAACTATGATCTTATAAAATTGCATATATATTTTATACGATTATATTACGATATTATTTCATTAAAATCTCGCTATTCGAGGTAAAACAATCTCAAGAATATATGCTATAATATCCATGCAAATCGCTCAATACTTCAGATTATAATAGATACAATCACTACCTTTATATTAGGTATTATACATCGTATCAACGGGCATATTCGAGGCAAGCACATCGCCAAAATCTAAGTAGCAATACTGCGCAATAGTTGTCGCTTTTTAGAGAATACACCTAGTTTTGTGCGTAAATTGCTCCCAATAACGCTTACCCTTTTATTGGCCAGGAATATGTCGACCGTTTCCTATAAATTGGGAGCTTTCCCTATTCATTTCAAACTTTTGGTTTGACTACATCTCACTGTCAACTCTCTCTCTCTCTCTATTCCTCCCACAAACACATCGCAACAATTCAAACACATAAAGCCTATTCGAAGAGCTCTTTGCAAATAGATTAAGAGTTCAAGTTCTAAGGTTCGACAAGTGTTTCGCTCTAAGGTCTGCACAGCGTCTTCTTGGTCTTCGAACATCGTGTTCGATAGGTAAGTTTACAGGCAGACGTTTCTCAATATTTCTAAATCCCCTTTTGCATTCTTGTTTAAGACGAATTCGACTACGTGTAATTGCAATTAATACTACCTAACAAACATACTTTGGTGCGAGTGTAACATAAAAGCCATCGCCTTAACGAGATATCTCTTCTAAAATACAATCACTGATAGACGGTTGGCATGCTGTCTCACAACAAAATCAGCTTTAACATAAGATATACGCCCTGTGCACATCTCGAACTTCCAGGATTTTCTTTCACGTAGATAAGAGTATGTCGATAACGTATGGAATACGCTCGGCATTAGCTCCTCGGAAATACGGAATTTATACTAACAATGCTACAACAAGCTCTAGAAACTATATGCATCAGCGCTCCATTATACTTAACAAGCCGTATTGGCTATCCTATGCGGTTAAATACTGCATGTCAATACTCTTCTTAAATTGGAAAACTGATTTGTTGTTTGTCTGTTGGAAAATTAACTCGCAATAACTAGTAAGCCGCTAGAATGCGGGGCGGGGACGGTGGGCTATGCAGTACTTCACCCTTACGCTTGTCCCCTATCCAGACACTTTGTGCACACACTGCATACTAACATGGAGTCTTCAGACATGCTTTATGCAATTATAGCAAGGCTTAAACTGGTTCTTGTTTCCCAACAAGAAGTGCCACTGGCATGGCGACTTCCTTTACTCATTCCAGTAATGATATCACAATAATACTCCAGACGGCCTCCCTACTCACAAAAATTGCAATTAGCCTCTCAGAAGAATTCAATATGTATGATCAAACAAACTGCACCCTTACATATTTACCCTCCGAGTAGGACCGGACCCATCCGATCCGGTCGCCCGCGCCCTGTACAAAATAGGATTACCACAGTCACCTAATGCACCGATGAACACTAGTAATCCCAACAACCAACTATTAGCATATATAGTTCATTGTAAGCAATTCATGGAACTCTTTCCCAATTTGCCACTTATCAAGCAGTTCAATCCAGAAACTTTTCTCTCAAAATCATCACAGCCGAAATCTAAGAGAGTCCATTATGTTGTCACTTTATTTTGAATTGTGCAGGTTTAATGTAGAGACATGCTTTTCAAAAATCCAGCGCCAAAAGCTTACTATGAGATTGCTACGAGATCCTTAAATAAGCCTTTAGTAACATATAATTATGTAAAATAATTATTACACCGAAAGAAGAAATTTCCCAACATAAGTGTATGCAAACACTACAGAATGGTCTAAGAACTTACTTTAATTTATTTTTAGTAAGCTATGATTACTTTAGTTGTGTATGCCAAGAACCAAGATTCCATTTCATCACAACAAACAATTTCTCTCTCGTTATTATTTATACCTTTATAGTCTTATTATAACCCTCAACTATTTCAATTTACATCGGACCATGCCTATAACTCAATTCTTATTACAAGTACCAAGATACATCAGCCAATCTAAAAACTCAAGCAACCAATACTTTTTGGTCAATTCTCTCCTTTTCAACCACTATTCGTTCAGTCAAGCCTCTGTTATTACAAGATCGAACATGTATAACGACGCAATATGTCTCGATTTTTCTAAGGGGTTACGTAATATATCTTAATAAGCTGAATTCTTGATTCAACGCTTAGCTCTTTCTCATCCTTTAAAACTTTATACACTCAGTGGTATCAAACAGAGTGCTCTTTTGTGCAAGGAAGAAACCGCATATTACTTCCCCCTTTCTAAATAACCAAACTTAGCAGCAAAGACCAAATAGAATTCTTATGTTAAGAACTCAAGGAAACTGGATCTATACTCTTCTTGCAGATAAGCATCATTTCACAAGTAATCAATTCAAAATCAACTTACATAAGTTTTTGAGTTTAAAACTCTAAGTATCAAAGGCAAGTAACAACTAGACTCAGAGTTCTAAGATTTCATCATGTTAATGCAATAAGAACWTCAAAGAGTTGTTCCAACTTGGATTTTCAATCCAGTGGGGTGATAGAAGCAAAGTTCCTTGAATACACTTACTTCTAGGTTATTTAGGGCACCTTTAACAAGGCATGAACCTTGTTCAATTTARTYCAAAACACACAAGATCAACACATAACATGTTCTTACATATCATTATTTATTTCTTGTTCCCCCTATTGGCATCATCAAAATGAAAACATTGGAGAAAAACAATTAATATAGAACACAAACAAGTAGATTAACTACTAATTAGCATTAAACTTAGCAAATTAGGTAGCTAAAACAACACCGTAAAGATGTTGATTCTACCAAATGTTTGTACACAAGTAGCTAAAAGCTAATAATAGTCCTAAATAATAGTTATTATAAACCASTAYCAAACCAAATTACATAATATGAATGTTTTGTAATTTAGAAGAGGGGGGATAAAGTTTAATGAAAGTGAGAGGGTTAGTAGCGAATATAGGAGAAAAAGAMATTTAATGAGCTCTAGAGTTATTTGCAGTCTCATCCTCTTCCTGTATRTCAAGAGTCTCTAAAGCATCTTCCTCAATGTCCTCTTCTTCCTTCTCCTGGGAATCCAATTCCTCTTCTTCATGGTCAACAACAATAGAGTGTCATGATGTCGCCTTCTCTTCAGAATCCCTTGTTGTATTTAAACCAACTTGTTCGAGTTTCTTCTCATCCCTTTTGTAGGATCCTTGTAGTACACACAAAGGTAGTAACAATGTCATCATCTCCTACTTCATTGTATTCTGCACACTCAATTGCTGAWRTAAGGCATACATCACCTAAATGGATTCCGTACTAGTCCCTGCTGCAGGAACATCACCCTTACTAGTATCCTTCATCTTTAAAACACCACCTGCATAAGACATTCTCTTTTGACCTATAATTCAGTTCATAAGGTGAGACATGGTACCATAGTTTCCCACCAAACGAACACTCCAATGATTTAACAACAAGGTCATCCATCCTCCATATGGAAGTGCATAGTTAGCTTTTCTCGACTTAACAGATCATGTGGCCAAGCATCATGATCTGTTAAGTCGAGAAACCCTTAGGAACAGTAACAATGGACTTACTTTTCTTTTGCTTACCCCCTTAGGAGGTTGTTGCCGACTGTTTCCTCCTTTTTTCCATAATAGACTAGTCTGGTACTCGTTTTGTGTCTAGATCATTTGACTTGGAGGCTCCTACTTCCTTACGTGCAAATAGCTTTACCCACAATGTAAATACTAAAAATTTTTCCCTATCCCAATGAAGACCATTGATAAGACACTCCTTTCAACACACTAGCTAAATCGAGAGAGTTATGGCATTAAAAGACCTTGAAAGGCAAGTTTTACATTACAATGAGCACATTTTCTTGCACTAAGCCCTGTTAAAAATAATTTTATTTTGAAAATAATGTTGACTTATTTTAGACATTTTGCTAGAATTTCTTAAGATTTTTCTAACAAATTTCAGCTATTTTTGTAATTTTTAAAATTTTATTTAATTTTATATTATTTAAAAATTACCAGAATAATTCCAAAATTAGCTAAATTTTGGCACAATGCAAAATATTTACACTGGATGTACTTTAATAAAATTAGTTATAAATTCCCGAAGCAAAAACGCAAAATTGAGTGGTACAACTCGTTCCCAAAGCTTCTGGTGCCTTCCAAGTCTTAGATTGCTTCCCAAGCATTTGCACATTCATTGCGCCTCATCCATGCACCTTTATCAATTAACATAATATCAAAATGATATTATTCTGATTTTATCTCCATCTCATAATTCCAAAATCAGCAAGAAATTTTTCAAAAAAAGCAAGTGTTTGTGGCGTAATTACGCCCACCCTATTTGCTTCCCACACGCTTTTGCACTATAAATAAGCACCTTTGGCTCTTCATTTTAGAACAAGACATTCCTACAACGAAGTTCTGTTAAAATTTCCTTTAAAAAACTTTCTCTTTCTTACACAAATTCAAATTTAAATACTCACAAATTCGTATCTAAACACACACAAAAATCAAAGTTTGGTTAAGGTTCTTAAGGGTCCAAAAAGGGCTCTTAAGGGTGTGAAGCATCGTTCTTGATCAAGGACATTGTGATGCAAGGTAGGTTTGAGACTAAAGTCTCAATTCTTACACCCTTTGCATGCTTGTTATTAGAAATTAGACTTTTTGTGTAATCTGCAAGTACTTAGAATTAAAAACTATTATATTCAAATTAAAAAAAATTTAGGAAAAATTTCAATTCTTGTATGAGTGTTTTCATACTCTTTATCGCAATTATCATGCCTTAAACAAGTCCGACAAAATTTCATGTTCTTTACGCCAAATAACATAACAATGGATAACCGACATTAGGATTTTGAAATATGGTATTAAGCAAACTTATCGCCACAACAATTAGTCCTATTTGCATCAAATTCTGTTAAACATCGCGCCTAGTAATCTTGCATGCTTAGGGTTTCAAATAGAAATATCTATACCGTTATCTTTATGACAATGGACTCGCGATGACCAAGTAGAGGCCGCTAGATGAAGGGGGGGGGGGCATTGTTCACTTCTTTTCCCTTACCATTGTCCTCCTAATCCACAAACTTTGGTGCAGAAATAGGCTATGGAGTCCTTCGTCCTATATTATGTCTCACCAAGGCTTAAAACAGGTTCAACACCTCCCAAAAAGAGTGCGGTGGCGACTTCTGCGACTCATTTTTATAAGTATAATTCACACAACTCCAAGAATATTCACACTATGAAATAAGCAAGAATTAAATTCATGATAAATAAGGTCTCCACGAAGCTATACCCCGTGAGGCAAAGGAACCGACGAGCAGGCCGACTTAGGAATGCCCTATCATCTTTATAGTCGAAATCTTAGAAACCACAACCTTCTCACTTGCACATCTCTACTCTTCCGCCAGAACCTTTGCCGTAACCGCTTTTTCCTTCTTCTTTACCAATTTTGAAGTGGTGTCGGGTGTTTGGCATTTTGGTTTTGGCGTGGTGGTCTTTGTGAGTTATTTAGTGGTGGCTGGTTTCTTTACTTCTTTCTTAATCGCCTTAGGGGTTGGCTATTCCTAGCAACCTTATTTGGCTTAGAAGCCACCTTTTCCTTTTCCTCGATTTCTTCCTCCTTGTCCTTTTAATCACTCGGTGATGACTCATCAATTCGTTTAGACACCTCCTTCTGCTTGAAGTCACCCATCGGCTCAAACTCCTCTGCTAGCTTAGACTCCTCCATTTTTTGTGACCCCTCAACCAGTTATAGAGAGGCAGTCTTAGGATTTGGTAGGATAGGATTTTTAAGAGTGGCAGTGGTTGTTTTTGTGGTGGATTTTAGAGATTTCTGGTGCTTGGTTTCTTTGTGATTTGCGTTTTTCTAATGGTCGGAGATTTTGATGTGGTGGTTTTCTTTGAATTCTTTTGAACTAAGTGTTCCCTAATTCTTCCCCTATTTCATTCATCACAGCCGATTTTGTAACATTTTAAGCAGACTTTTTTGTTTTCTAAGTTTCAATTACAAGATTATCAAAAACTTCTATCTGAATCAACTATGTGCTCCTTCTCTTAGACAAGTTGAAGTTGAGACTAAATTACCTCTAAATTGAGCACTTGGAACGAAAAGCAAAATTCGAACAATTTGTGTTTCAAATTTACCACAGAGAAGATGAAAAAAATAAGCAAGAAGAAGAAGAATAAGAGAATATATAAGAAGAAGAAGTTAGAAAATATTTGTGATCAAATGAAAATATCAAAATTCAAAAGAGATATCACACTACACTACACTACACACACACACACACACACACACACACACACACACACACACACACACACACACACACACACACACACACACACACACACACACACACACACACACACACACACACACACACACACACACACACACACACACACACACACACACACACACACACACACACAAACACACACAAACACATACACACAAAAGGCAAGGATCAAATAACGGCTAATTCGCAAGATATTTCGAATAAAATAACCGTTTGAAACTGCAGTTTCCATAATTGTAATTGTCAAAATATTTATTTCCATATATAAATCTAATATTCCAAGGATAACTGCCTCAAGAACCTGATTCCCAAGTGGTCTGCTACTGCTCTATTCCAACCTTTTCCAAAAGAGTTTATGCTTAGGCACTTTGAGTACTTACTTGATCAGTTTAGTATTGTATAAGCACTTTGTGAGTCCTAAAAAGCATAAAAATAAAAAAATCTACAAATACAAATATATGCAAAAGGAATCYAAGACCTACAACYGTTATGGATGTTATAGATGAAATTGTAGTAGAGATGATTAAATCTTTTTTCCTACTTCTTCATATTTGTTGCTAACCACTGTATTTTTCATCGAACTCTTATTCTATTTTTCCCCTTCCCAAATTACAAAAGCATTGCTCTGATGTAATTTGGTCTTGTACTGGTCTGTAATAACTACTAATTTAGGACTTKTAGTTTTTGGTACTTTTGTAGGAACAGTGGTAGAATCAACATCCCTTGAATACTGTTTGAGCTAACTAAATTAGCCTTAACTTAATATAATTAGTAGTTTACCAACTAGTTGGGTTCTGTTATTTGTTCATTATGTGTTCCCGTGATTTATTTTGATGATGCCAAAAGGGGAAGTAAGTGTGAAGTTCTTATCTCTTTTGCCTACATAGGGGGAAGCAGGTTGTAGATACCTTCATTTGTCCCTAGCCCAAGACGGCCAATGATAAGACACCCCTTGCAACACACAAGTCAAATTGAGAGAGTTAGGACCTTGACAGGCCCTCAAAAAGGCAAGTTCCCTTACATCGAGCACCTTTTCCAAGCAATTAGCATCTAAAAAAGTAAGATTTCATTTTCAAATAAATTTCACTTATTTTAAGACATTTTTTTTTTAAATTTTTCAGGATTTTTCGGAAATTTTTTTTAAACAGATTTGCATTTTTATTAGAGGTTTTCCGATAATTTAATTGAATTTTGTCTATAATTAATTAAATTATAAAAAACAACTTTCATTCACGGTGAAAATTTTAACAAACAAAAAGCTAAATTTGATAAGGAATTGTTATTTATTTTTTCCATAATGGGTTCGAGGTTTCATTATATCGAATTTCTTAAGAAAAAGAACTCAAAATCGAGCAAACGGGGCCACCCCGGGACAATTTTTACCTTGAGACAAGCATCCCGAAGAAGCCAATATCCGAGATGCAATATAATAGGTTGTAAATCCGTATAAAATCAACGCACATATTTTGTTTGATGTTTATTTGATCACGAAATCTCCGCTATTTAAGGCAAAGCGAATTAAGCAAGAGAAGGCGCAAATGCGCCGCGCATGGTGTCGTAGCTTTGTGTGGCGAGGATGTGAGCTCTTGCCAAGTAAAGTGATGAGACCCCCCCCTCGTTTATTTGCAACTTTGGACGATTGAGAAACAACTTTGCACGCTTGAGAAAACGATTTCACGCCTATCATACTCTTTCTCTCTCTCCCCCTCACGTCCAAACTCTCTCTCTCTCTCTCTCTCTCTCTCTCACACACACACACACACACACACACTCAAATACTATCTCATACACATATAAACACATTCAAACACATTCATAAACACTCTTTTGCATTAGATCTAGGAGGTTTTCAAGGGTTCTAAGGCTCGACAAGGGTTCTTAAGGGTCCGAAGCTACGTCCTCGGTCATCGACATCGTGTTGCGAGGTAGGTTTGAGGCCAATGTCTCAATTCTAAACCCCCTTTTGCATGCTTGTTTAGAGGTTCGACTCTCTATGTAACTTTGCATGTAATATTGATTAATAACAACTCGACAATTCAAATTAAAAGCAACCTTAAGGCATAACTTTCAATTTCTCGCACGAGTGCTTCAAACACGCAGAATATACTTTAACAAAGATCGGCAAATTTCGTGTTCTCATGCCTAATAAGATAACTATGGACAACTATCATTAGGCTCCTAGAATACGAAATTAACAACACATGCCACAACAAACTAGACACTCTTTGCATAGTATTCTGTTAAACAACCCGTCTTAGTAACTTTGTATGTTTAGGGTTAAAAACGGAAACTTTTTTGTTGTTGTAGTTTGGAGAATGAACTCGCAATAACTGAGGGGGGGGGGGGGGGGGGGGGGGGGGTGTTGTGCACTACTTCACCCTTACCCTTATCCCCTAATCCAGACCTTTGGTGCACTACCAGACATAGAGTCCTTCGCCTTGCTTTATGCAATTATAGGCAACGCTTAAAACGGTTTCCGCAGCTTCCCAAAAAGAAGTACGGTGGTGACTTCCTTTACTCATTTCGAGTATAAACACACAACTCCAGGCATACTCATAATATGCAAAAGGCAAGAATTTAATTATAGCAAACCGAGTTGCCCTTAAATTGTACCCCCCTGGAGCAGAGGGACCGGACGCAATCCGGCCCGGTCACACTTGGGCGCCAGTACAGTTTTCTGGCGACTTCATTGGGAAATTCACTTAAGCTATTACCTTTAGTGATGTATGGGCAATACTCGAATTGTTATGTGATTTCGGCGTCCTTAAGACGACATTGGGTTAGGCATCCTACATTACACGAACTTAGGTCGTTGGCTTTGAGTTTTCGTTTTCTAGGCATCACGTCCCATATAATTGTGCTCTACACTTGAGATAAGACCGGGGGGGCTCGCTTAAGATTGGCGTTGGTGCACTACCTATGTCACAACCTCTTAAGCTTGATGCCCATCCCCACCATGATGCGCGGCTACGTGCCATACAAAGTTGTAATGATTTAGACCTCCTTTGATTATCGCTGCGGGATGGATGTGTTAAGGACTGTTTTGATAGTCATGAGACCCTCTTAGACACCCGGACTGACCTGTTCGATAATGTAGCAACTGACACTAGATGGTTGGACTTTTGTTTTTTCTTTTGCATATAGGGATCATACTAGCGTGACAACGTGCTACATGCTTTTAGAATAAGGACCCTAGCTTTGCATACATAACAAATAAGTCATTGAGTCATGTAAAAGTTCTCATATAGTAAGGTGATCATTCCTTAGGTGTTGTAATGTCAAAGTTGTTGTAAGCTAGAATCATTACGCGTTGCGTTTTTGTTGAGTCATGCAATTGTAAATGGACGTCGGACCTTTGAACGTCGGCTTTTCAAAAAGAAAAAATGAAAATAATGACAAAAAAGTGAAAAATGAAAATAAGAGGCGAAAGGCAAATTTTCGACGTTAATGCACTTTTTCATTTTTGAGTCAGTCTTTAGGCAAGGGAATGATCACCCCTAAGACATGCATTGCATCACAGGTTGATTCAACATGGAACTTAAGTTTTGGTCCATGTGCAAACAGGGTAGGCACCAACGGTTTGAGCTCATAGACACAGGGTTAGTTCCACGGTTTTCAAGTAGCACTTCGTTAATCAACACCATTGCACTAATGGTTGCGGAAGACTCTCACATTAACGAGGTCATGGAAAATTTAGAGTCATTCGACACTCGAATCACTCTGCTAGAGTTCGATGTGCTCGAAGCTCTCATTGACAAAGTCCCTGACACTCGAAAGAGTTATGAGCATAAGTATAAGATGTTGGAAGATCGAATCACTGGCCTCAACAAACTCATCACAGAGTTGGTCAACGTAATCGACCCTCTCTRTGCACGAATACACTCTCTTGGAGAAGAGTTTGAAACACTCAAAGCGGGTAACGAACACAAARTGTGCTCAGATTCTGAGGCTACCYATCTCAACCATTAAATCTAACTTGACAATTCTGCAACAAACTTATCCACCGAAGGGAGACCTATAAAATTTTGCAAGTTTAAGCACGACTTTTCAAAACAAGCATTATGATCCTTAGCACTAGAGAAAACGAGAGGTCGTCACCCTCCTATACCTCCTAAAGTGTCAAGGGAGATTCTCAAAGGCGTAAGTACTCTCATCTAGGCTTCTCTGCTGCACGAGCATTTAAACACATAAGTGCCAAAGGAGTTGTCAAACCCATGGAACCTACTCCTGATCCGACACCCGAAGAAAGGCCCGTGTGGTGGAATCCAGACAAACATTGCAGATCTCATCAATGTCGTGGCCATGATCTCGTAGGTTGTTTCACCTTTAGGAACATTCTACAAGATGTGATCGACGCAAAGGGAAAGTCGAGCGAGGAGATCGATTCACAAAATATCTGCATGCGTGAAGAAAATGAAACCTCTTTCGACCTTTCGTATTCATAACACCAATTCATCAGACGACCCGAAAATTGGTTGCACTAACCCATGGACACCTCAATARCGCCAGAGGAAAGCATTCGGTCAATTTGGTCCCACCTCCATSGAGGGAAGTCTTAGATGCCTATCAACTCTCAAGTGACCCAATAGCTTGTGACTGTTACAAGTGGGTCATGATCGAGAAACTAAAGACAAGATGGGAGGGTCTACCCTACCCTACGGGCAAAAACTTCCAAATGTTCAAATGGAAAATCCGTGAAKCGTAAGATCACAATCAAAGGTCATTGGCTGACATTCCAGATGACGTGCTATACGAAATTTGAAAGCTATGCGATGCCAAATCTTTTAGCAAGAGCATATGTGTATGTCGTGAATATGGAAAGAATATTCCAGAATTCGTTTGGGATCCATATATCTTAACAGTATTTGAAAAATATCGCCTTAATGGGTTTTGGGGCGAACCACATCGAGAGTACCTTAGAGATTACCGTGGAAACGCTCGTTTCGAACTTCCACCGAAGTTCCCTCCATCATTACTATGTTACAAGAAAAGAAGCACATGGTTCAAAGATCTTGACAATTGCAACTTTGTAGACGGGGARCCTGCCCCGACAAGCAAGGCATCTYCGCTAGATGGCCTCAAAACACAAGGTTTGAGACTCTTGTTTGGCCAAGAAATCATCCCTCCAGCTGAACAAGAGGTTTTCATGGCAATGACCAAAGAAGTTGTAGACACCTAAAAGTGTCTCCCCAAAAGAGTAATCAGTGATGAAACATACCGCGTCTCGCGATTGTTTCGACTTAGAAAAGATGCTTTGAACTCACAAAAGTTGGAAATACGTGAGGTCATACTCGGAACTATTGAGCAAAGGACAAATAAAGGGGCAAAAATATTTTCTTTTATTTATTTTAATTATTTTCTATTTTTAGGTTTTCTTTTCTATTTTTAGGGTTTTTTAAAATAATTTATACTGGTGATTCTCTTGATTTCTACTTTTCATCACACCTTCACATTTTTCTGAGCTCACCATTATTTTTAGATTATTTTTCTGATTTTATACACAGAAAATACAAAAAAAATACAAAATACACAAAATATACCCCGAAAATACGTGGAACCTTCTAGAACACTCTAGAACTCCTTGCTTGGAGAGCAAGGGTGTCTAGGTGCGTCGAATCAAAGCAAATCAAGGCAAATCACGTATTATGAGAAATAAGATCGGAGGAAATCAAAAAATACGCGTAGAATAATCGAGCATATATACGCAGAGCCTGCGTATATACGCTCCTAGGCTGCGTATACACGCAGGTCTCCTGCGTATATACGCTCGATTTTTCCTCCTCGTGCCTATAAATACGTGCCTTTGCTCATTTCGACGGACACACATCTATTCAATTTTCCTCGTCCCTAACTTGCGTATTCATACTCTCACACTCTCATACACTCTCATACATTCTCATACACTCTAAACACATACGTTCTTGAGTTCTAGCATCAATTCTGTTTCGATCCAACGAGCGGTAACAAGGTTTACTTCTGAGATTACTCGCCACAAAACACACTCTTTTCTCATTTCCTCAATCTAATTAATAGCTATTACGAGTTTCAATCTAATTAACAAAAATGTAGAAACTCACTATTTAATTATTCCATGTAAATATGTAGGAGTAGTTAACGTTTTTCATTGTTTTCGTTCTTTTTTATTTCATTGTCATTATTATTATCACTTGTCAATACTAACGATTTCTTGTCCTTGTATAGCGATCCAAGGCGGAAGGTTCATTTCGCACGTTTTTATTACGAACTAACATTTGTTTTGTTTGCAGATTCAGGGTAAGATTGGTTTGTATATATGTTTTGAAGTCCATATATTTCGCATTGTCATGGTTGTACATCATTTGTATAAATTTTGCTAAATAAAGACCGGAAATTATGTGAATCACTTTAAAATCAGATTAACTATGGACAACCGGTTTTTAGGCACCGTTTTAATTTGATTAATGCAAAGTGGTCACAATTTCTAGGTTAGGTAGTCTCTTGTGCATAATAGAAACACACTTTCGTAGTAATCTTTAGGGTTAGTACGCTTCTAAGGTGCTAAAAATGTAAGTTATGTGCATTCAATAACCGTGATGAATGGAATTGCAATGAGACCGAGTAGAGGCCGCTACATGCGGGCGAATTGGGTTACAGATCTGATTCGTACCATGTCCCCGAACCCACGAACTGGTTACTGGATCAGAACGTGGGGCCATTAATTTGGCACCAACGTTTCGGGCGTCCGTGAATAACCTTTATAGGCACGGTGGCGACTCCCCTTACTCGACAACACTACCCCAACGCACTCACGTGCGGGTTCCGTGGCTCAAGCCCACGCAAAGCACCGATGTAGTACCAAGCCGCGCGCCCGCTATACGTGAGGGAACGGCCCACGTCCTACAATTTGGCGACTTCACTGGGGATAATCACCGTTAGGTGAAGTGGAAAGACTTGAAAAGTCTCGTAATTCCATCATCACGTTTATTGAATTTTGTTGCATTTTGCATGTGACCCTTCGCATAAGGTCACGCCTTAGGCTCCTTGGTCTCAATATGGGCATGTTCTATGCTCGAGACTACCATAAGGGGGGATACTACCTTGGTTGCATGTGGTTAATTGATCGCATGGCTAAGGCAAGTCCTATCCCGCCCATGCCGTGTGTGCACGTGTTACTGATGCGTGTGCATAAGAGGTATCTTGGCCATACATCGCTAATTGCTAGTGGTGAAAACTGGACCAAGCTCTACTTTTAGGCATGGTACATCTTTTGACTTAACCCAGCCGACCATCAGTGCTCCTAGAACTGGACCCTAGGTGGTTTGAACTCATCAATCATGTTGCGTGGTTGCTTTGAAAGTGCATATGTGACTTAGGACTCTTAGCCTTGTACGTATTGGACTTAACGCATCACATAAGCATATAGATCATGACCGTCTTTAGTTAGACATAGGATTCAACATACATTGCATATTGTACCATCACTTTGTAAAAGGTCATTCTTTTTCCCAAAAAAAAAAAAAAAAATAAAATAATAATAATAATAATAAAAAAGGGGGAAAAGGATGACCATGCATTCATGTAGGTTTGCATTAGGTTCATGCATATAGGAAGACGGTCATGTTAGGAATGCATGAGTCTTTGAGTCAAGTGAAGCACCCAATTAATCTGCAGTCTTGTTACTTGGCAGAATTCAACATTGAGCCCCCCGTTTGGACTCGCAAGGCTAATCAAAGGCTAGTTCGAGAGCAAGTCAGCCACTCCACCATCCCATCTCCGCAAAGGCAACCTTTTCAGAGGCCACCGAAGTCTAGACTATCGTCGACCATGAACGACGAGCACGTTAGGAAGATGGATGAGCTCGCTGACACCGTGGCAAACTTAGCCAAGATGGTGGAAAATCTCGCCGCCAACTCTTCTTTCGCCGCCATGGCTAAGAACATGGAGAAAATGTTTAAAAGACACATGGATGGGGCGACTTACTATGAAAACACTGAGAATGAGATCTCCCCTGCCGCCAAACTCCCTGACAAGTTCTCGGCCAACGATCTCCCTCAATTCAAGCCTACTGACGATCCCCGCTTCCATCTCAAGGCCTTTAAGGCCACCTTGTCTCTCAAGGGGGTCGATTCTGCCTTCTATCCGAAGGTCTTTCCACTCTCACTTGCACCCGTGTGTCAGAAATGGTTTTTCTCCTTGTCTGAGAAGGAGACTGAAACTTGGGAAGATGTTGCCCTTGCTTTTATGACTCGTTACAAGGGGAACATTCAAACTCAAACCTCTTCTCGCGAACTTGAAATTCTGAAACAAGGCGAGAAAGAGGGATTTACTGTATTCCTCTCTACATGGAAAGAAGCTGCTGCACAACTGGTTCATACTCCTCCTGAAACTGAAATGGTGAAAGTTTTCATATCAAACTTACAACCAAGATACAAAAATCATCTCCGCTATTTGGGCCTAGATACTTTCGATAAGGTCTACCACATTGGTATTGCCATTGAGGATGACTTATTGAAAGAAAACAGCTCTAACAATAACAAACCAAGATGGAACAACAACAAGAAGGACAATTCTAGTTCTTCAAACAATGTTTCGGCACTGCAAGCTACCTCTGGTTTCCCAAGGAATAAAGGTTACTACCATCCTAGGCGTGAATATTTCTCGTTGGGTATGACTTACACTCAAGCACTTGAGCGACTTCAAAGCAAAGGGAAGATTACACCTATTAGACCCACTCCAGATCCTCCAGAGGATAAAAAGAGTAGGAATTGGAATCCAAATGCCTATTGCAAATACCATCAAGGCAGAGGTCACACAACTGAGGACTGTTTTAAGCTAAAGGATGCGATCCAAGACATGGTAGAAGATGGAAGGCTCCCACTTCCGCCAGGTGCAAAAAAGCCGAACATCACATCCAACCCCCTTACTACTCTCATGATTTCTGTTGATGAAGAAAACTTTTTTAACCCTACTATCCTCATCTGTCCAGTGGGTCAAGCTGCCAATGTCACCCTACTCTTCAATGACACTTCTGTTAATGGCTTATGGGACAGTGACGATGACGACGACTACTACGAAGGCGTCGCGACCTATCAAGCCATGACTGGAGAAGATCTTGAAGAAGAATTTCAAGACCAAGATATCCTCAAGGCACTAGATGATGTGCATGTACTCACGAGGAGTTGGCGTGTTCCTAACGCCACTCCGTAGCATGATACTACTACTACTCCAATCATCCCACCACAAGAAGAGAATCCAATCATCAAGCAACTTAAGAAGACCAAAGCCGAATTGAACGTTTGGCAGTTGATTGTCACCTCAAAGAGTCACCGTGAGGCTCTCCTCAAAGCCCTCACTGAGATCAATGTCTCGAGCGAGACAACCCCAAAAGGGTTGGTTAACTTCATAACCCACCACGCCGTCTCACCTTACATAGTATTCTCCGACGATGACCTGCCTCCTGAGGGGCCCCATCACAATAAGGCCCTCACCTCACTGTGGTCTGTAGGCAGTTCAATATTCCAATGACTTTGGTAGACAATGGATCTGCCATCAATGTTTGCCCTTTAAGGACTGCTCAAAAGCTTGGAATCGCAATAGATGATCTTCAAGCTAATACTCAAACCATTCGTGCTTACGATAATTCAAGGAGACAAGCTCTCGGAGTCATATGGCTCAACATTGCTGCTGGACCAATCGAAAAAAGGGTGAAGTTCCATGTAATGGACGTTAAAACTTCATTCAATCTATTGCTTGGCCGCCCTTGGCTGCACGAACTAGGCGCCGTCGCCTCATCTTACCATCAAAAGGTCAAATTCTTACTTCATGGCGCTCCAGTAACTATCGATGCATCTCCCATGAAAATCCAAGCAATAGGGAAGTCCACATTGCAAGTCCAACATGACAATGAAGATGAGGAACTTTGGGGGTTCTCAACTGCTGTGATTGAAGAATCCCCTTATGATGCCAATCTCACCATCCATGCTATACTGAAGAAACAAGGCTACTTCCCTGGAATGGCCTTAGGATCCAACAAGGAGCATCTTCATCCTCTCTTCGATTTACCGTAGAAGAATGACAAATTCGGGCTTGGATACTCTCCCACAAAAAGAGAAATAAGGGAACAAGCACTGAAATACGCTTCCTTGAAGAAAAATGAGTTTAATAGTGGACCACCACTCGCCCCTTACGAGCTTACTCTCAATGGTTACTTTATACGAGATGGAGAGGATTTTCCGAGCTTTGACTTCCCTGAACCTCTCCTAACTGCTGATGGCAAAAAGTATCCAGGGCTCGAGGTCTTTCAAGACTGTGACTTCATCGAAGATAGGGTCAATGATCCTGTCAAAACCGCAACCCCTATTGATGATCACATGGGCATGGGTCTACTCTTTGGCATGGAAAAAGAAGAGGAGGAAGCTACCGTTCAAGAGGTGGTGAGCTACGAGTCCTTCGACCCAACTAAGCTGATTACTCCTGCAAATGACATGGTTCGAGGATGGCGCAAAACTTTGAAGATCACTGCACCAGACGGCCGCAAGTTTCATTTCACTGCTGGAGAGGGACCAATGTTTGAAGAATCTGAGTCTGAGGAAGGTTCTGAGTCTGAGTCCAGTCCTAAGTTTAGGGAGTCTAGTGTTAGCGAGGTCAAGGACGGTCATGTTGGACCAAATAAACCTGTTTTGGAGTCTGATAATGTTCTCTCAGCCTCTTCTGAGGCTTCTGCTTTCGATGTAATGATTTCTGAATTCAATAAGACTATGCCTTTTGCTTACTTTTCGTCTTCTCCTCCTCCCTTGATTGACTGCTTTAATTCTGACGCTTCTAAAAATGAACAAAATGATGATGAACTCATAAAAGCAATGGAAGAACATGAGCAAAGAAACCCCATCATTGAAGACACTGAAGAAATCAACTTTTCTAGCAATGATGAACCATAAATGATAAAGATAGGTCTCAGCCTTACCGTAGAAGAAAGGGCACAGTTAATCCAGACTCTCAAAGAATACAAAGATGTGTTTGTGTGGTCTTACAGAGACATGCCAGGGATCAATCCAGAGATTGCTGAACATACCATACCATTAATTGCAGGGGCAAAACCTGTCAAGCAGAAACTAAGAAGAATGAAACCCGATATAGCACTCAAGATTGAAGAAGAGATAGTCAAGCAGTTAGAGGCAGGTTTCATTAAGACAGTGCACTACCCAGAATGGATCGCCAATGTAGTCCCAGTCATGAAAAAAGATGGAAGAGTCCGAATGTGTGTTGATTTTCGCGACCTCAACAAAGCAAGCCCAAAGGATGATTACCCTTTACCACACATAGACATCTTGGTGGATAACACTGCAAATCACGCTCTGTTATCCTTCATGGATGGATATGCGGGATATAATCAAATAAAGATGGCTGAAAAAGACATGGAGAAGACAACCTTCATCACTCCATGGGGAACATATTGCTACACAGTCATGCCGTTCGGCTTGAAAAACGTCGGAGCCACCTATCAACGCTGCCACTACCCTTCTGCATGACATGATGCATAAGGAAGTGGAAGTATATGTTGATGACATGATAGTGAAGGCCAAAGAACAAAAGGATCACAACGCCGTCTAAAGAAAGTTCTTCGAGAGGCTTCGTAAATACAAAATGAGACTCAATCCACAAAAATGTGCATTTGCAGTTACTTCTGGAAAGCTTCTTGGGTATGTCATTAGTAGCCGGGGCATCGAAATCGACCCTTCAAAAATCAAAGCCATAATGTCCCTCAAACCACCTTCAAACGAAAAGGAGATCCGAGGATTTTTGGGACGTCTTCAATACATCAGTAGGTTCATCTCCAAACTCACTATGGTGTGTGAACCCATCCTTCGCAAGCTTAAGAAGGATGAACCAAAGACTTAAGACGATGAATGTCAACAGGCTTTTGACAAGGTGAAAGAGTACCTCTCCAACCCTCCAGTTCTCTTACCACCAGTTCCCGGCTTACCACTACGGCTCTACCTTACTGTCACTCAAACAGTTGCTGGAGCAATGCTTGTTCAAGAAGCCAACGGGAAGGAAAATGCCATATATTACTTGAGCAAAAAGTTTCTCCAATACGAGACGAGGTACTCCAATACAGAAAAGCTTTGCCTCGCATTGGTTTGGGCAACCAAAAAGCTGCGGCACTATCTTCTTACCCACACAGTCCACATTGTCTCCAAAGCTGATCCATTGAAGTATCTCCTGGAAAAACCTGCTATGAGTGGGCGCCTATCAAGATGGGTGGTTATGCTTTCCGAATTCGATCTAAAGTATGTATCCCAAAAGGCCATCAAGGGAAGCATTGTTCCTGAATTTCTAGCCAATTCGCCCGGAGCAAGACTTTGAATTCCCCGACGAAGATCTATTGATGACTGAAGACGGGGCTTGGTGTTTATACTTTGATGGATCTTCAAACCAAAAAGGATGCGGCGTGGGCATACTTCTGGTATCGCTAGAAGAAGAGCACACGCCGATTTCCGTAAAGCTAGACTTCGATGTCACAAACAACGCTGCAGAATATGAAGCCTGCATAATTGGGTTAGAAGCAGCCATGGCGCTCGGAGTTGAGAAGTTGAGGGTATACGGGGACTCTTCCTTGATCATCAATCAAATCTCTGGGAAATGGAAAGTCAGAAGTGAGAGTTTGGCCCTTTATCAAGCACATCTAGAGACAATTGCCCGACATTTCAAAGAGATAGAGTATACCTACCTCCGCCGAGACGACAACCAATTTGCAGACGCTTTGGCTAAACTAGCCTCGATGATTAGGATCCCCAACTCATTAACCCATATGCCACTAGTCATCGAAAGGCGGCAAGCCCCAGCTCATGTCAATGCCTGAAAAGATGAAGAGCAAGACCATTCGCCAAGTGAAGGAAATGAGCCTTGGTATTCACATATCTTGAAGTTCTTGCAAAACGATGAATATCCTCCCCAAGCCTCGAAGAAAGCACAAACAGCCCTAAGTCGATTGGCATCAAACTATGTGCTACACGAAGGGGAATTGCACAAAAAGGGTTACCACGGTCGCTCACTACTTTGCATTACTCAAGAAGAAGCAAAAGCATCATGGATAACGTGCATGGCGGCGTGTGCGGCATGCATATGAGCGGCAAAATGTTGGCGAGAAAAATCATCACCCTTGGCTATTATTGGATAACCATGGAAAAGGACTGTCACGACTATGTCAAGAAGTGTGACACGTGCCAAAAGAATGCCAACCTGCAGCATGTACCTCCATCCCTGCTATATACCTTCACTTCCCCTTGGCCATTTTCCACATGGGGCATCGACATAATTGGAAAGATTACCCCTCCAGGACAAGGTGGGCATGAATTCATCTTAGTCGCCATTGACTACTTCACAAAATGGGTGGAGGCGGCCTCCTATGCTACTCTTCAAGCGAAACATGTGGCAAAGTTCATTGAGATGAATATTGTTTGTCGCTTTGGAGTGCCACATGAAATCATTAGTGACAACGGAACACATTTCCAGAGAGAGTGCGCCGATTTGACTGCTAAGTACAAAATTCAGCACCATCGGTCCTCCCCGTATCGGTCGCAAACCAACGGAGCTGTAGAGGCAACAAACAAAAATGTAAAGACGATCATCGCCAAGATGACCGAAACCTATAAGGATTGGCCTCACAAGCTCCATTTTGCTCTTTGGGGATATCGAACTTCAATTCGGACCTCCACGGGATACACCCCTTACTCACTGGTTTATGGAACAGAAGCAGTTCAACCAATTGAATTGGAGGTTCCATCACTCCGCATTCTGCTCGAAAGCAAAGTCCCCGAGGCCGAGTGGGTCCGTGCTAGATATGATGAACTCACACTTTTGGATGGGAGGCGCCTCGCCGCCTTAAACAATGTGCAAATCTATCAACAAAGGATCACAAGGCATTTCAACAAAGGTGTTAAGCCTCGTAACATCAAGGAAGGTGACTTGGTGTTAAAGGCATTGAGGAAAAATGTTTTAGACCCTCGTGGCAAGTTCCGTCCAAATTGGGCAGGTCCCTACATAGTCAAGAACATCTTATCTGGAGGGGCCGTGAGGTTGATAGATATGAATGGCGACGAGTTTGCAAGCCTCATCAACATGGACCAATTAAAGAAATATTACATTTAACTCCACAAAAGCCTTGAACCTACCCTTCACCCCAACCATATGAACTACGAGAGGCCTGATTCCACATTGGATACGTAGGCAACTTCTTTTGAAGTGCGGCCCCATTAATAATACTTCCCCCCATTTCCCTTTGCTCATGTAACTCATGTAAATAGCAAAAAGCAAGAAAAACCATAAATAATGTAAATAATTGTAAAGCGAATAAAGTGTTGTTTTTATTAAAGCTTTATTGAGTTCATATCACATAAGTGCTAATAAAATAAAATATGGCACGCAGGCCTGCAATAAAAGCTAAAGAAATAAAGCAGTCAATCTTTCTTCTCTTTGTCCATCCCACTTGCACTTGCTTCCTTGTCCATCTCACTTACACTTGTTTCCTTATCCACCCCACTTGCACTCGCTTCCTTATCATAAGTCTTCCTCAACTTTCTTCTCTTGGGCATAGTCTTTTCTCGAGCATGGGTCTTGGATTTCCTTGATCTCTCCTCATTCAATGGGCCTAGTCGACTCCAAACAGGTGCAGTCCGTGGTCAAAGTCTGTCCTTGACTGAGCTAGCAGTAGTTCTCTCCGAACTCTTAGGGTTAGGAACAAAGGCATCTTCAACCTCCAAAGGTCGTTTCTTCTTGAATTCGTTCCTCTCCGTAGCCCTATGGTCAGCACGAGCCGTCGCATTGGTTGCAGTCATCCACTTCTTGTAGAAACGCGAAGTGGTCGCGTCACGCTCGTCAAGATCTAATACCTCTAGCTTAGGACGGGCAACCCAAAAGTCCACCCACCTCTTCAAGGAACGCCTAACAATGGAGTGATTTGGAGGCCTGCGAGTATCGCGATCTGGGATGACTTGTTTCCTGCCATACTGACGCATTAGACGGACAGGAAAATAGAAAGTCAACGACCGCAGACCACTAATAGTCAAGACCTCCTCGTCATCCGATGTCATCATTCTTTGAATACGCCACCATGGAACAACCCACCTAATCACAGCTTCCCCACTCGCAAAGTATCGTACCCAACCGTCTTCAGAACGTGACAAGAATGATCTTTTGCGAGTACGGTAGCTTTTAGTGTTATATGATTCCATGTTCTCAGGAGGCATAATCAAAGATAAGCGTTCCGTCAACCATGTCTGTCAAGGAAAACAAATATTTATGTGAACACTAGAAATACAGGGAATTACTACTTTAATTAACGAATTTAAGAATGTAATTATACTTGCAAAATATGAGGGCAACAAGTCACAGGAGCATTGTAAGGATCTCTTTCCAAGTCGTCCAACGCAAGCAACATCTCCCCGCAACAAAGTAAGGAGGGTGAACGACCAACCTCGCATTGTTCAACAACAGAGATAACGGAGGCAAGGCTAAAATTTTCCGACCTTTGAGGGAAGAGATAATGACAATATAGGCAAAAAATAAGATCTCTTCTCCTATGAGCATCACTAATTCTACCCATTGTTCTAAAGTGGTCAATTAACCTCAATAAATCGACTTCGTGGCCAAAAACAATGTCAGAAACGTTGCGTTTCTCAAGCCCCATGAAATTTTCAAAAAATTGATAAAAGAATTCCGATAAATCAGGGGCGCAAGGAGGGTGATCTATAGGCCAACCAATAATGGCATTAATTTCTTCAGGCAATGGTGTAATTTCATTATTGTTAAAGCAAAAGGAATGAGTACGAGGATTCCAAAATTTTATGGCAGCAAGTAAAAAAGCAATATCAATTTTCACAAACCTGAACATCAGAAAAACGCTGCAATGATGGTCACGAATGTCGCCTTTGACCGTGTTGGAGAGATCACGTATCCATGAGTCTAGAGCGAGACCAACCTTGCGAGCCATGACTAAAGAGACTTAGAGAAATAACGTGTTTAAGGTTTGTAGTAAAAAAGGACAAGGGAACGGTTTTCGAGGTGAACAAGTCCCATAAACTCCGTCCCTATTTATAATGCACTGCTAACCGAGCCAAAACCCTAAAATCTTGAGCGTATATATGCAGTAATGGAGCGTACATACGCTGATACAGAGCGTATATACGCTCCCTAGCGGCGTATATACGCAGCCTTGCCACCTTGCTGGACTTTCCTTAAAATTTTTGGAAAGTGTGAGAGCCCACAACGTATATACGCTACCTAGGAGCGTATATACGCAGGAGGTTAGCGTATATACGCTCCTCTGTAGCGTATATATGCTCCATAATACCATGGTATACCCCACGTTTGCGACTTCGAATGATTTTCACTTGAATTTGGGGCAATTTTTGCCTATTTTCGTCCTAAAGTCAGCCATATTTGCAAGTTTGGGGGACGAGTTGTTGTATTCGGCTAATGTATAGCGCTTTCATTGCGACTCAAATGCATCGTAGGATTGTCATTTTTTGTTTTTTCGGGAGGAAGTCGGTACCTCCAATGCATACTAAAGTCACATACATAAACACAAACACATACATACATACATGCAAACACATACATAAGTCGCATAGTATACAAACACATGCATACATTCATACATGCATTCATACATAAGTTGCATACGTAAGTTGCATAGTATATAACCCGTAGTTTCAAGGCTAAGTTAGTCCTAAGTATTCCTATTCTACTGAGGTGCACTCCCGGTCCCACTACCATCTCCTGAGTTCATGAAGTGATATAACTGGGTCAATAATTCCGGAGACATGATGATGGGTGTCACCGCACTCGAGGAAGGCATCATGGAAGCATTGAATGGCTGGGGGCCTGAATACGGAAGAGGTTGAGACACGAAATGTGATTCTGCTTGAAAAGCAAACTGAGTCGAGAAGTGAGACGCGAAAGAAGACTGAGGCACAGACTGCTGACTTTGTTGACTCTGAAATACAAAAGAAGGAATAAGTATTTTTCATACAAGCTAAGCAGCTAAAACATATAGCAAAAGCGTTGGGTGAAGGATAACATGCCCAATGAGCTTGTCAAGTCTTCAAGTTCCATTTCAAGGAATCAATCACCCTCAGCATTCGCTTCGATCCCGCTCGGTTAAACTGAAGGCATCATAAGCGTTAACTCACAAGCAGAAATGAAGTCATAGAAGACATAAACATAATACTCACTCCTTCGAAGTCAGGTGGCAAGGAACGGGTAGCACGCAGCTCTGCCTCAGGCGCCTCATTTAAGGTCTTCCGTACTGGGCCAGATCGCCCATCATAACTGATGGTAAGGTCAGCAAAAGGAACAACTGCGTCCGCCAAATCATGCTACATAAGCGAGAAAAGCTGTTAAAAATGACATTCGCAAACAAACAGTTCCAGAATACAAAGAAGGTGCAAGTACCCTGAGGCGAGGGATGAACTTGACAGCAGGAGCAAAGGCGAGGGATCAACACTTCACTATAAGCCACACCCTCAGTAAGTAGTGAAGTGTGGTCAATGGCCTCAAAAGAGCAGCTTCTAAGTGCCCGTAGCAGGTTTGAATGCATCATCATTGCCGGAGGATCTGCAGGGACCACAGGAAAATCTCGAGCATACTGCCTCACTACACGTTCACCCAGATAGAACACCGCGTCAGTAGGCGTCATGAACACCCGACGAGTCCCGGTCATGGAAAGGGCTGAGGCAGCAGCTGAATGATCAACTCCAGCGAAAGGACGAAAGTGCACCTATGATTAAAGAACATGGGAAATGTCACGAAGTATTAAAAGTGAAAAGGAAAAGAAACCGAGGGCAGATATCTACCTCGTGAGCCTTCATACGTTTAGTCTTCTTACGAGTGTCTATCAGAGCATCTTGGGGTCTCAAAGTCTGACGCCGCGCCCAACACATAGCAGCGGGATACTGTGGAGGCCCAGGAGCGCTGGGGGCTAGAGGGCGAAGATAAGAGTAAGCCCAGAGCTGCAAGAACACCACATGTAAGTCAACACGTCAAGTGAAAGATAGACAAAGATACAAAAGACAAAGTAATACCTCAATCACCCGCCATGGGCCTGTAATCGCCACCTTCACCCGACAATCTAATTGCCGGCAAGCCTTCCTCATGCTCACAAGCAGTTGAGCATAACCTAAACCGACCCAGTCATAATTTCGAACAGCATCCAAATCCCTTAAAGAAGCAAGGTAACGTAAATGGCAACGGGTTTCAGCCCTGGCATCCGGTACCAAAAAGCTGTTGATCATCAATAGCAAGATGATGCGAGCTCGCTGGACCTCAGTAACATTGTCCATCCACAATCCCTCTAAGAGCACCCCAGGCTTCACATACTTCTCCTTCTTCGGAAAAGAAGCACAAATAGGGCCAAGCAGCTGAGGAAGTTCCTCTGAACTAGTGTTCAGAGAGGGGTCAATTACCACCAGTTGCCCGGTGAAAGTCAGGCCAGTAAGCATAGAAAAGTCAAAAGGAGTGATAGTCATTTCACCCCACGGAAAGTGAAAAGTGTTGGTCGTGTCCTAGAACCACTCCAACAGTGCAAGAACAAAAGGATGAGGAGCCCGATAGTCGGTCATTGCCTTGATAGTCTCTACGAAATGGTGGAACCCAGTATTCTCCATAAGTCCCATAAAGTCCGGATCTTCAAGAGTGTCCGCACAGAAAAAGTTGGCCACTCCGTGAGAGTGGCCATGTCCTCGCAACTCATAATTTTCCTGCAAAGCAAAGCAAACCCAATAAATGACCACATCCACCAAAAAGAAAGAAGAGAAAGGGACGATGCTTACAATCCCTGAAAGAGGGCGAGACGATATATGATTCTCCCTATAGCACCATAACTGATCCGGAGACCAGGATGGGCATTTCCAGGCATTTTTCCGGCTGGAACGAGTAGGGACGGCCTCCACCTCCTCTAGAATCTCCTCCATGGATTCCGCCATCCTAACAAGAAAATACAAACGATTAGGAAACAAATCGGCAGCATAACGGCTATACATGGACAATACCAAACACCTAGAAGTGTAATAACCCTGCAAGGAAAAATCGCC
>SNQN01002650.1:59237-69488 GCA_008642245.1 Bassia scoparia | reverse complement strand
ATCTCGGTCCATACAGATTTCATCACTTGCTTAGGTTCAATATGTTGATTATTGTCCAATTTTTAATGTCATTTGCTTTGTTTTCCCTTTTCTATATTTAGAGTTGTTATTTCGATGTTTACTTGGTCTTATGAGAATACGAGATTGAATTATAGGATATTATTTACGAGGCTATTTGCATGCTGTGGTTCAGGCGCTCTCAAACAGTCAAAGAAAAAGTTTGACAATGATCCCATTTTCAAGGAAAGGGCACAAAGGCGGTGGTGAGCCTTCAGGGAATAACTGACTCTTGGTTTGTCTTTTGGGTTTTATGTTTGATTCATAGTGTTAAAAGCTTGTTCTCATTGTGTGCTTCATTCAAGTATTTGGCTTCTCTGGATTGTACAGTGTGGCAGAACCGAAGCATCAGAACCTGGGCTCAAATATTGAATTAGTCGTAGGGTTTCAGAAGATTATAACTGTCTGGCGTTCCACATAGAGAAAAGTATTTTGATAGCGTCTATGCATTACTATTGCTTTTTTTTTCTTCTACCCCTGAGGATTTTGAACTCCATGCCAACCATTTGCATTTTGTATCTTTATATATCAGGTGAAAGTTGTTTATGTCCTTATTATTCCAAATGTATTTAGAGGATTGAAGAATAAAAGGTCTTGTAGAAGAAAATGCAAGGGCTCAGTTATTCACATTTAGGAAGAAAAACCCCAGACACTATTTGCTTGTGAGAAGAGACGGTGGTAAACTATGCTTCGACTGAATTTAGCTGCTTCTATGGTAGGTGCATTTTTGAGTTTGTGCTGTTAAAAAGTCAAATTACAGCTGCAGTGTTAAAATGTCAATTACAGAGTGAGTCTTCAATTTACTTTTTAGTTCAATATTTTATTAACTTCTTGTGGTTCATTGCTTGTGTTTTTTGTGTGATTTGACCCGCGTTAAAATGACTTTAACTTTTTGTGGTTCATGCTTTGTTTTTGTGTGATTTGACCGTAAAATGACTTGATATGCCTCTGATTGAATAAATTAGGTACCGGCATTAAGTAGAAAAGGCAGAATGTGATCAATATGTAACTGATGTTGGTCAGAAGTGAGCACTTTGAACTGTTTTCCAGTAAGTTATGCTTTATATGTAGTTGGTGATTGTTATTTCTGTATATTATAGTGTCCCTTCATGGCGTGGTTAAATCTTGTAATCTCATCTTTTATATTTATTTTTCTTATCAATCTTTTTATACCACTTTACTGAAGTAATCACACTCATTTGAAAATAGTAATTCCGATGCGTTCTCCACATTAACACATCTGCGTGTTTCTGTTGTTCTTGTAAACATGTAAAATTTGAAATCTGCTTTATTAATAGGCAGCAAGCAAGCAGGCTGGCTTCAAATGTGAATGTAATGCATACCGTAAAGTTATTCATGTTGGTTTTGGACTTGTATTGGGAGAAGATGGAAAACGTTTCTCTGTACTCGAAGCTCTGAAGTAGTTCGTCTAGTCGATTTGCTTAATGAAGCAAAAGATCGAGTAACAAGCACTTATACGAGCGTGGATTAATAATGAATATCAATTGTTGCCTTTTTTTTTTTTCTGCATCCCATCTTGTAGCATACCCCTCTATTGTCACTGTTAGCTTTAGCCTTAATTCTAGATATTGCAATCTGGTATCTTAACGTATTTTCAATGTGATTTACCTAAACAATAACCTCCAAACAGGTAAAGCTGCGGATGGACTGAGGAGGAACTGAGAGCATCACTGCCACAAGCAGTGGGTTATTGGGGCTCTAAAGTAAGTCTTACATTACTTTACTATGTCCATTTTGAATAATTGAATAATTTTCTCGTTTACATTGTTGTTCGTTGATTGATGCATATAATTGTTGTTTAATTTCTCGCAGATTATTGGATTTGATGGACAATCGATGACAACTACACATTTAGTTTTGATCAAGATGCTTAGTGATAAGGTGGTCTTCTCTTTCTTTCCTTCTTCCTTTGTTTTAATTTCATGTATCAGTGCACCTGCGTTCTATAGTAAATGGTTATGGCAACACTTCTTATTTGAGAATAGGGGTTGTTTTTTTCAAACTTTTTCAACTATTTATTGGAATAAGATAATAACAATAAGTTAAAGATAAGTCAAATAAGTCAAATAAGTTTAGATATATTACTAGTAAGTATAATAATTACTTTTCCCTCTCAAAAAAAAGTTCAAATAAGTATAAATAAGTTCAAATAGTTTAGTAGTTCAAATGGTAATAAATATAGTTCAGAATAAGTTTAGTAGTTCAGGTGAGTATAAATAAGTTGGAGAAGATAAATTCTGATAAGTTTGAGATGATACAAAAAAGTTTAAAAGAAACACACCCTAATCTAAGTTTTTGATTAAGGTAGATATAACAATCATAAAAAAAGGTTACGTTGTGAATTAAAAGTTTTTGGTAAATGTATGAGTCCTTTTTTTCTTTTTTTTTTTCCTGAAAATTGTCAGCTCAATAAATTTAAAGAACCAAGAATTATTCTCACATAAATTTATAAATCATCAAGGAAGTGTTTTCACACAAGCCTTAAACACAAGTGCTTCCCGCGAGGTGGGTCCGGTAAGGGTCCCACCATAAGGTGTATTAGGGGCAAGCCTTACCTGTAATTTTTATACACGAGGCCGCTCCCAGGAAATTTTTGTTGTCATGTGGATTTAGATGTTCATGTGATGTTATAGAATATTAATAACTAGAGCAACATAATAACAAATATGTAAAACTCTTAAGGAATCAATTTTTTACCCTTTTGAACAATCTTACTTATCCATCTGTTTTGTTTTGAAAGAAAAAATGTGTTTATATCACCAACTCAACATTCATTATTTTTATATTAAAGACATAAATTATGGCTCTTTTCATTTATTTGTTCATATCAAGGGTATACTTGTCTTTGATGAACTTTTAGAATTTTTAATATTTGTTAAAGCTTGTCATCAAGATTTAAGGTTTTATACAACTAAAAAGAAAAGAATTAAATTGAGCAAATTAATGAAATGGCCTTTTTTATACACAATTACATTTCTTAAGTTTGCTTTGATTGGATATATGTATTAACGTAAAGCTTGTCATTTGCATTTTATAGTGTTGGTTTACGGGAAAGACGCAGTGATTGTATTTATGAACATCTCGAATTTGTTCAATATTAAGGAATCTGGTATAGACATTGAAGAATAAAGAAGTAACTAAGGTTTCTTATTTGGTTCACTTCCAAAACCTTTAATATATATATTTAGAAAACTCCTCAATAATAAATCAAGCCTGATTCCCATAAATGGAGTTGGCTAACATGAATAAAAATGATTATTTCGGCGGCAATCAATCCACATAAATCTTCTGCTCCACTCCCCTACGATCGCGAGCCTTATCCGCGTAAATGCATTAAAAATCACTCTAATCCCAGTTTTCCACCACTTTGCATAGGATCCTTTTTGCAAAAATATTGGAAAACTCTTGAAAAAAAAAATGGATAAACTACCTTAAAAAACTAGTTTTAGAAAGTACAAACTAATCGTTAAGTGTTGTTTATTTTTTTTCAAGTTATTATTTTAATCGTACCCATCAAGGTTAGAAACTTTATGAACCATACCTTCTTAAGAGTAATCAACTAACATATTACTTACCTCTTAACACGAACCTACCTCTAGTACAACCATTTCTAGCAACTATCATCTGAAAACCCATCGCCAAACACGCTTTTTAAAAATTATCTCATCCACACCCAATTCCATATCGTCACCTCTTCATAAAAAAAATAAAAAAAAAACCACCCATTGAATTTGAACTTAGTTTTTGGCCTCAATTTGGGCTTTTTTTTTTATGAGGATGAAGATGATATACGGAATAATTCATTTTCGGTTCTGTAGCGACCCCATGACTAAGGTTATTTGGGGGCTTTGATTGGTGGTGTTGTGGTGTGTGTTGTGGTGTTGGGGGTTTGCGCTAATGTGCGATGAAGATTTTCGATTTGGAGCCTTTGAGTTGTGGTGTGGTGGATGGTGCTTGGTTGTTTGTGCGATAATGTGTGTGTTTAGAGTTGGTAGCTTGGTAGTTGGTGATGGCTAGTTGTGTGGTTGTTTGTCATCGTGACGCTGTGATTTGGCAAAGTTAATCTAACTTGATGGGGTTAATTGTTTCTTTCAAAAGTGGTATCACGAGAATGAAATTTTTTCCTAATTAATAATTATTATTTTTACAAATGTGTGCTTTTTTTATAAAAAAAATATTTTTTTAAAAAGTTTTTATAATTTTATAATAAGTTCCTAAATTTTGTTGTCGTGGTGTAGGGTGGAGGAGATAGTTTGGAAGACGCATAGAGCGTGCATTGGGTTTCACTGCTTCAGTTTTCTGAGGTGGAAATACTTTCTAATGCTTTGGTTTGTTACAGTTTTTCAACACCTGGTTTTGAAATTATTTTAGAATTGTTTAACATAGAAGATCTATTTTTTCCCTGTCCAGATTGTTGAGGAGTCTTGCAGCATTTCTTGCCGAATGTTACTGCAGTACTTGTACGATTTATCAAATTGTTGCTCAAAATTTCTATCACAACGCAAGGTAAACCTAGTTTGGAATTACTTTCGCTACTTTGTTCTTTAAGGAAAGCACCCTATCTTAGTTTAGAGCCTATCCAATGGGAGCGATTCTCAAAACTCTTAACTCCTTTTTTTCCCAACCGTAATTTAGATAATGATCATTTGGTGTCTTGTGCGGACGACGGACAATCTTTAATTCATAACTGACAATTTTTCAATACTCCTTCATGACAAAATAAGTGGCAGCAATTGTACTTTGACACTTTCATATTTCGAACTTTGACCATAATTTTGACTTATAACATAAGAAAAGTATAGTATTTGGAGTTTCGTTGGATTGTCTCAACTGTTTTTAGATCTAGCGTTTATGTTTACAAGTAAAAATAGAAATATTAATCTTAAGTTTGTCTTAGACATCCCAGAAAGTCCAATTGTTGCAATATTTTGTATTGAGGGTATATAACATTTTCTTCCATGATAGGCCTTAACTGATAACTTGTATATTACAGGTAAAAGCTCACATGAAGAATAAGTAGACTTTATTGTGTGAAGGCACAGCAAAGTGATAGCGGAATGTTTTGGAACTTCTTGGTATTCAGCCCTGTCTACGAGTATGAATATTTATTACAGTTGCATTGTTGGCACAATAGCTTTTATTTAACCTTGATTTGTAAACTATGATAAATAAAGTCGCAAATATGGGAGTAGTACATGATAAATAAAGCAGCAATATTTTAATGCTAGTCAAGATTAATCATTTAGCACCGCTTCAACAAACAGCAAACTATCCAACTGGCTTATGTTTCCGTGTGCTCCATCAAAACTTAAATCCTAGCCGTTGATATTTTAATGCATTGATTCTAATTGCTGGAATTTCCTACTAGTACTTTTGGCTAATGACAACTTCAATTATCTGCATTACTAAGAATATTGAGAATTGGTTAGTTTAAATGTATTAAGAATTCAACTTCAAAAGCCAAAAAAATATAGTTGTAATTTTTCCTAAATTCTAATTAATCAAGCTATAAATTATTTATTGTGCTAAATGTTCATAATGATTGGGGTTTGGGTGTCAAATGTATTGATCTATATTTGAATGTATTCGACTCTGGTAGCTTCATCGTCATTACTGTCATTTGACTCTCTTGATTCTATTTTGTTGAAATATTTGGTTTCGACCTTATCGTCTTTATTTGATCTTATTTCATTATATTCGTCTCCATTCGACACTATTCCACTTCTAATTGAATGTATTCAACTCTATTCGACTCATTTGAACTCTTCGTATCTATTTGAATAAACTAACCGGATTAGGAGATCATTTGGTTTTCTAACCGGATTTCAATCGACCGGTTATTATATTTCATTTATCGGATCTTGGTTCTAATTGGAGTTTTCGTCCTACTTAATTAGAGTTCCACGAAAACAATTCTCGGCCATTTTGGATCGATCATTTCCTTTAAACGAACCTCACAACCATTAGGGGTAAATAGTCCATTGTGGTTAATACCTTTGGCGGTCCTGGAGTAGTTTTCGGTTTATTTGAATCGATCATTTCGTTTTCCAACAAGAACCTCAAAAACATAAGGGGGTAATATTACTCATTGAGTTAAAATAGTAAAAAAACACTTGATCTTCTTTGTGTAATAATTACAAAGTTCATTGATTCAATTTTTTTTATAACTGGAATCAATGAAACCAATTGAAGTCAAATGAAAATCCAATACAAAGTTAATCGTGTCAAAAGAACTACAACTTACATAAGCTAATCAAATCAAATGAAATCCAATTGAGTCAAATGAACTCCAATTACAAAGCTAATCGAATAAAATGAAATTTAATGAGTCAATATGAAATCCTATTACAAAGCCTAATCGGATCAAATGAAATCTAACTGAATCGAATGGAATACAACTACTACAATCTAACCGAGTCACAATGAAAATCCAATTACAAAGCTAATTGCACTCAATTGAAATCTAATTACAAAGCTAAAATGAATCTAATTAACTCAAAATCAACTTTAATAGAAAAGCTATTTGGTAGAAGTCACTCCAATTAAAAATCTAATTTAGTCAAATGAAACTAAATTAATTACATGATCCTTCATTTGAATATGACAACAAACTCAAACGCCATTAGGGTTAAAATAGTCATTGACATTTCTTTGCGCGGCTCTGAGATATGTTCTCAATTCATTTGCCAAATCGATATTTCCTTGGTCACAACGAATTCTTGATAACCTCAAACCATATTTAAATTAGGATTATTTCATGTTGGTACAATAATTGGCACTGCTGACGTGGCAGTGACCAACGAGCCGGTGCTTGAGTGGAATTGAACTTGACTTCAATTCGAGTACCTACAAAATCAGTGACTACCCTGGGCAACCGAAAACACCCTTCGATGCGGGTGTCAGAGTTTATCAGGTGAGTTAAGCAATTTAGAGAGAGCAAAGCAGGCAAAGAGTATTTATCGTGAAACTTACCATGCCTGGTGCCCTAAACTGCTTTTATACTACTGTATGGCAATGGATGTTGTGTCTCACTTCAACGACAAGGTTATCACACAAATGACCAATAGGTTCTACACATGCCTCACCTTTTGACCGGGTGGAAAAATGTTTTTGGACTCCCTTTGGGCCTGATTCATGTGTGTTGTCAGCCCACTGGGGTATGGTAATATGAGCCTTGGTTATATTGAGGTCTGGTAACTAATGTACCAACAATTCATATTAAATTTTAATTGAATTAACTTAGGAATAATATTAGTGATTTTTTTAAAGGAAAAATTAACAGGAATAATCCCACCTTTGAAGTGGTCTTTCAAAATAAACCAACCTTTGAATTACCCAGAATAATCCGACCTTAGGGTGGTCGTTCTTCCATTTTGCGCACCCAACTGGTTGTGACCTATTGGTGACCTGTTATTAAGTTAACTGAACACGTGTCACTTTTTCATTGGTACTAATTAAATTAAACAAATTGATTATACATTTAATTTAATTAACTTATATTATATCTAAATCTCTCACCTCACCCCACACCACAACCCGGCCATACCCACCTCCCCTCACCCTCAACGACCACCTAAACATCCACCACTACACCTCAAACATCACAACCACTTCCACCCAAACAGCGGCCCCACTTCCCAGCCTCACAACACACCCACTACATCTCGCCTTGGGTTATGGGCACGGTGCGTACATCACATCTTTTAAATTTCAAGGAATTTTCTGGGTTGGTTTTTTTTTAATCTTCTTAAGCATTTTTTTTATCATTTATCTTACTGTTCTACTGGTTTATTAGAGCAACACATGAGTCCGTATGATTCTCCAGGACGCTCAATAATGCTACAAATTTGGCCATGTGTTATACATGGCGTTTTGAGTTTAATGATTCCACATTTGGCCTTGTGATATACCTCTGTGGTTTTTGGGGTTCTTAATAGTTTTGGTTTGTGCATGACACACTCCTCTTTTACTGGACAACACGCTTTAATATTCGTTTAATAATAGCAGCCGTCTATTGCTTTTTTTGATTTCCCTTGGAACGTTTTCATAATTTTATCTTGATTAAGGCTATAATTATTCATTCATTGCGAATGGCTACTGTCATTTCAGGTGTAACTTGTTTTGGGTTTGATATTTTTTTGGGATGACTGGAGCCCTTTCACTTATCTTTTTTTCGTTGTCTAGAAAACCTCTCACATATGTGGACGATTGGTTTAAGTGTTGGTTACTTGTGTAAGGCTAGCATAATTTTGTATTGCAGGTGCACTAGAAAAAGCGAGTTGAGCTTTAGAACTTGTTGCCATGGACATGAAAGCAAGGTAGTATGTCCTGCAGTCCTGTCATGTGGTTATCTTGTAGTAAATGTTCACATTTTTTTTCCTGCTTGATTAGGGGAATATTTGTTTGTCGAACACTTAGCTATAAAGGGGCTGAGTTTGAAGTTGTTGAGGCACCACCGCACCACAACCAAAACTAGAGGAGAGAGAGAGAGAGCGAAAGAGAATAGAGGAGGAGAGAGAGAGCTGAGAAGATATAGTATAGAGGAGGAGAGAGAGGGAGAGAGGTTTGTGAGGTTTTTATAAAAAAAAAAAAAAAATTAAACTAAGCTTTAACCGGTACAACAAGTAACCGGTAATCGGGTGTAAAAATGGAAGACTGATCCCAAAGTTGGAATTATTCCGAAATAATCTAAAGTTGGGATTATTTTTGGAAGAACTCCCCCAAAGTTGGGATTATTCCTGTTAATTTTTCCTTTTTAAAATAATAATACTTAAACAAATAATATTTCCTCTATAACTTAAAAAACGCAACACTATCCATTTTAGRTCGTAACAAAAAAATTTAACACTTCCATTCTTTCCATTTATATTAAAAAAAATTGAGAAAATTTACAACTATGTCATTACTTAAGAAACTAATCACCTAATTATAACACCCTAATTATCATTACTTTTTCAAATAAAATTCATTTGTAATTAATCAACCACAAATTAATGAACCACCWCCAATGTCACGCCATTATTTAACAACTTAACAAACTTATTAAAACATCAATAACTATCATTATACCCTAAACACAAGTTAATTAATATTAATAATTCTACCTAATTTAACATTAACCACCCCATTCAACATCAACTAGAATATTTATAAATGTTATGGTTAATAGCACCAAAAAAAAGGGAAATGCTAAGCATTAAATATATAAGCATTAAATATTTCAAACAGTGCGTAATTTTGTCATGATTTTCTAAATTATTTCCAATTTAAGAAGTTTATTGAATGCTTATCCATAACCTTAGGGTTATATTTAGCGTTTTCCCATAAAAAATTAATGTAATGGTTAAACACTAGGATGCCCTTTACATTAATAATATTGCCTCTGACCATGGATGCTAACATGCGATGACTGGTTCTAAGTTCTAGCGATGGAGGTCTGAATCCTTAATTTAATCTCTAAGACATTAAAAATATTGCTTCTGACCACCACTCATCTTCTGACCACCACTCACCTTCTGCCCACTCCACATTCGAACCTGAGCTTCGCAGAACCGCCACCATCGTCCTTCGCAATTAAAACGCGCAAAACCCCAAAACCTCTTTTGTGTTTCAGATCTAATGAAACAAAAAAAAAACACGAACAATTCAATATCTAGATTTTGGTTTTGTTTTTTCGATTAGATTTTAGTTCCAATTTCGAATTTTGAGTTTCAGTTTCTTTTGYTAGTTGGTAGTGGTTGTGATTGGCGGTGGGGCGTCGGCGTTCCTCTACCTTGTTGAGGCTCGGATTCATAAGTGACTGCGAACCATTGCTAAGTGGGTATTTCAGAGAGGTTGTGGCTGTGGTTGGCATCGGTGTTGGTAGTGGTGGTGGGTAGTGGTGCAGGCCGGTGTGGGAGGCAGTGGTGGTTAAGGACTTGGTGTGGTTGTTTATTGTTGATGATATGTGTTCAGTAACTGCAGTCAACTAAAGTAACGGAYCCATGGACTGGAACTAACACTGTCAGAAAACAAGACATAACGCCCAACTAACCCCGGCCAAACAAAATTACTCATTTAACCCCATATATCCTTTCAAAATCTATATTCAATATATACCAGTAATTTCGCGATAACTTATGTTGTATTAGGTTAATTAATGTATTAGCTCGTGTGAAGAAAGTAGACTCTTAT
>SNQN01002650.1:37006-58793 GCA_008642245.1 Bassia scoparia | reverse complement strand
GTGTGAGCTACAGCAATATGATTGTGAAGTGTTGTGAAACTTCTTGGTATTATGATGTAATTAGGGTTAAAATAATGTATTATCCACGCAACAAATTTGGTTGTAGTCTGAATCCAAATCATAAAACAAACTAAGTTTTTGTGCGTGCGCGTTGCTTGTGGTGATTTTATTTGGTATAATTGTCTGTGTACAATGCATTACAAGTGGTGTTTTTACGTATTTGGTAATTGTCATGTGTACAATTCTAATTAGTAATCTATATACAAGTTTTACAAATTCATGATAAGCACCTAGTTAAATATTGGTATAATAAAAATTAATCTTAGGAGGAATGCTAATGGCACTCCCCTTTTTCACTCTCTTTTCTCACTTGCTGCTTTAGAATATGATAAATATCTGTGAGGATATAATAAACCAAATCTGTATAATAAGTTGAAATGAGAGTGTAAAAATATCCATATTTGGAATTCTCTTTTGTATACAGAACTATAACCTCCTTCACCAAGCTTATAGTTCAAAGAATTGGCCAAWTTATTCATATCACAGTATGTGTGTACCCTTGTAGGCCAACAACTCCATAATTCCTCTTGCTTCCATGTCCGATGAGCTTCTTTCTCATTTGATGTGTATTGTCTTCATACAGAGAAAAGGATTTCTATCCTAAGAGTCGAAAAGAGCCTGCAATGCAATTAACTATTTTACTTATGGAGAATTACCCAAATAAAGCGCTGCAATATCAAAAATTCAGCTAAATCCGTCCTATCATTGCAATCTTGGACATTGTTAGGGTCGCCTTGTACGGAGTGGATCCTGTTTTCAAGAAATTGTTAGCAACACATTATAAAAAATGTAAGATATTAGAAACACATCCTGTCAGGTGTACCTAAGAAGGTTATGCAGCTGATTCATTAGTACCTAAAAAAGGGAACTTGGATTTATAAGTACATATATAGTAGCTAGTACATGGGAAAAGGCAGAAGAACTTGCTTGAACGCAGCTCATGAGTACACTGCCCTCCTGATCTAACGATAATTCATGCAGTGTTAAAGTTGAAGATCATAAAACAGACATCCCTTCAGAAGTTCAGATTGCCACCAGGTGACAAAATAATAAAATACAACAAATTCAGTAACTACTAACTAAGTAGCTAGTAAATCATCCAACCTCGTTGCAATTTCCTTGAGCGAACAACATAAGTGTCATGGCAACCGAACCAGCACATTCTTAATTTTGGCAATGTTTTGTGTACTTCCCATGTTCTTACAAGTCTCGGCGCAATGAAAAATTATAATCAAGTGGAGGATATGAGATTGCAAATTAAGGTCACTGTGTATCATAAGCTCCATGTGATTCCTGTAATTTTTCTATATTGTATGTGTTCTACAGTTGTTATCGACTAATAGTTAGTTTAGCTCAACAATAATAATATGGGATTTATGTTTGTTAGTTTGACATGTTACTGGTTAGAGAATACCGATTTACGATCCAGACTATTGCAGTATTGCCTTTTTTTATTTTCCAAATCTATCCAAAGTTCTAGCAAAAGAAGAGAGTTGACTAACCCCAGAACCTTATCCTAGTTATAAATAGTCACTTCAAAATAAAAACAATGCTCCTTTATGATCCTATTTTGAAGAACTTTTCTCCATTGATAGTTTGTTTGGACCTTGTGCAAATGTATGAAGCATATCAAAGACATTGAATCCTTTAAAATAAAAGCTGTGTCTTTTTACTAACATGTACCGATAAACATTAGCATTAACCTAATGAACATTAAAAAAGTGACTAATTCTTGAAGTAGTAGCATAACACAAACATAGGTATAACCAACCTATGAACTCTGCTAGCAACTCCCTAAAATTTTACCATCAATCAATCACAAGCATTTAGCATACTTTAAAAGAACTCATTTCTGAGCTAGCCAGCTAGAAAATCTCRTGTTAGAAAAGACATTAAAGCACTTATCTTATCAAGCAAAATTTAGAGTACGAAAAAGAAAAAGTTGATCCAGACTATAATTTTTCAAAACCACAAGTCCACGATGAAAAAGGAAAGAGGATTGCTAAACGAAGTNATAGGTATAACCAACCTATGAACTCTGCTAGCAACTCCCTAAAATTTTACCATCAATCAATCACAAGCATTTAGCATACTTTAAAAGAACTCATTTCTGAGCTAGCCAGCTAGAAAATCTCATGTTAGAAAAGACATTAAAGCACTTATCTTATCAAGCAAAATTTAGAGTACGAAAAAGAAAAAGTTGATCCAGACTATAATTTTTCAAAACCACAAGTCCACGATGAAAAAGGAAAGAGGATTGCTAAACGAAGTTATAAATGACTTAAAAAGTCGCAATTTGATGTGAACTTTCATTATTACCCTTGGCCCAAAAACTTACCAATGAGCATTCTCCAGCCTCGCAACCACCATGGTGTCCAAACTAGACGACCAACCCATGGGTGCCTCGCCTAGTTTGGGCGCGATGTCTAATTTGGAGTCCAAAACATGCAACTCGCCCAAACTAGGCGGCCACACCATGGTGCCGTCGCCTAAACTATGCAATACAACTACCCGCATTTTTAACTTTGTTTGTGAACCACTGTAACACCCATGAGTTGGTTTAATGAGGATTTGATAATTGTGATCACACACTATAAAAGTATGTGAAATCGTGCCAAGTATGGTCATTGGAGTACCATTTCAATGACATAAGTAGTTTACAACAATACAATTACACTTCCCAGTGAAATTTTCTTGAGATTGTGGATTTTGGGACAAGTTTCGGGGATGAAACTTCTTTTAAGAGGGATAGATTGTAATCCCTTGTAATTTTCGAATATTTATAAATATATAAATTTATTTTATTATAAATATATTACGATTTATTTCATAAAAATGATCAAATATTTTATGAATATATTTTCTTATGAATATATTACGAATTATTTTATAAAAACGATATTTTTATTCAATTTTTGTTATTTACATTTAAATTATACCTTATGATAGGAAATCTATCTTTTCCTTCTTTATCCAAACAAAATAAATAAAATAAATTAAACATTTAAATGAAAACCTAGCAAAAACTTTAATCATAAAGGGTCTGCAACTATAGCCACTGTTGTGTTATGCCCTGCTGCCACCACCACCGGCCACACACCGCTGCCAGCCGCCTAGAATCTTCGGTCATCTCTCCCTCCATTCTCCTTTCTTCTTTCTTTTTCCTCTTGTTTTAATTCATGTTCTTTAACTTGTTTAAATCTTGCAATTTTTATAATCTAATTATTAATACTAATGCTTTTGAGTACTCCGTCCGTCACGCAAAAATAGCAACAGTTGACTTTTCACGTATTTTGAGGAATAAATTTAACTTAGTAAACGATCAAATTAGCCTAAATAATTTTAATGCAATAAACTTATCATCATATTCTTCATTGTGTTAAAGTTATTTAGGCTAATTTGATCGTTTACTAGGTTAAATCTCTTCCTCAAAATACGTGAAAAGTCAAACTTTGCTATTTTTGCGTGACGGAGGTAGTATAATTTAGTATGAATTGCAAAGTTTATGAGTTTTATGATGATGATTTCAAGTGAAAAAATTTCAGATTTATTGAATTGCAAAATTAGGGTTTTAATTGGGGTATTTTCATGTTTTGATTAATCTGTCCGCTTTAGTATTTGATATTTATTTATTTTACTACTCGTGATTAGACTGTGAAATTTTAAGCGCATGATCACCATACTATTGTACAAATTGTGTAAATTTTTCAGAATATTCCAAGCTTATTTACTATTTTATTAAATTCGTTTTCGAACTGACTGTTTTCCGTGTTGTTGATTCGGTATTCGATTTTTATTTATTTTTTTGTTAATCTATAATTTACGAAAATTTGTGTGGGTGTTCTATATACAGTATTACACCTTTTGTAAAATTTTCAAAAATGTTCGTTGAGTTTTAGTATTTTAATAAATTATTACATCAGATTAACAATTTTCGATTATGAAATATGTTTTGTAATTAAAATTAACCAAAAATATTTGGCACGAAAATATATGTTAATTNCCTATAAACTCTGCTAGCAACTCCCTAAAATTTTACCATCAATCAATCACAAGCATTTAGCATACTTTAAAAGAACTCATTTCTGAGCTAGCCAGCTAGAAAATCTCGTGTTAGAAAAGACATTAAAGCACTTATCTTATCAAGCAAAATTTAGAGTACGAAAAAGAAAAAGTTGATCCAGACTATAATTTTTCAAAACCACAAGTCCACGATGAAAAAGGAAAGAGGATTGCTAAACGAAGTCACAAATGACTTAAAAAAGTCGTAATTTGGTGTGAACTTTCATTATTACCCTTGGCCCAAAAATTTACCAATGAGCATTCTCCAGCCTTGCAACCACCATGGTGCCCAAACTAGACGACCAACACATGGGTGCCTCGCCTAGTTTGGGCGCGATGTCTAATTTGGAGTCCAAAACATGCAACTCGCCCAAATTAGGCGGCCACACCATGGTGCTGTTGCCTAAACTATGCAATACAACTACCCGCATTTTTAACTTCGTTTGTGAACCACTGTAACACCCACAAGTTGGTTTAAAGAGGATTTGATAATTGTGATCATACACTATAAAAGTATGTGAAATCGTGCCAAGTATAATCATTGGAGTACCATTTCAATGACATAAGTAGTTTACAGCAATACAATTACACTTCCCAGTGAAATTTTCTTGAGATTGTGGATTTTGGGACAAGTTTCGGGGATGAAACTTCTTTTAAGAGGGATGGATTGTTATCCCCCGTAATTTTCAAATATTTATAAATATATAAATTTATTTTATTATAAATATATTACGATTTATTTCATAAAAACGATCAAATATTTTATGAATATATTTTCTTATAAATATATTACGAATTATTTTATAAAAACGATATTTTTATTCAATTTCTGTTATTTACATTTAAATTATACCTTATGATAGGAAAACTATTTTTTTCCTTCTTTATCCAAACAAAATAAATAAAATAAATTAAACATTTAAATTAAAACCTAGCAAAAACTTTAATCATAAAGGGTCTACAACTATAGCCACTGTTGTGTCGTGCCCTGCTGCCACCACCACCGGCCACACACCGCTGCCAGCCGCCCAGAACCTTCGGTCATCTCTCCCTCCCTTCTCCTTTCTTCTTTCTTTATCCTCTTGTTTTAATTCATGTTCTTTAACTTGTTTAAATCTTGTAATTTTTATAATCTAATTATTAATACTAATGCTTTTGAGTGTAGTATAATTTAGTATGAATTGCAAAAATTATGAGTTTTATGATGATGATGATTTCAAGTGGAAAAAATTTAGATTTATTGAATTGAAAAATTAGGGTTTTAATTGGAAGTTTTTCATGTATTGATTATTCTGTCCACTTTAGTATTTGATTTTTATTTACTTTTATACTCGTGATTAGACTGTGAAATTTTAACCGCATGATCACCATACTATTGTACAAATTTTGTAAAATTTTCAGAATTTTCCAAGCTGATTTACTATTTTATTAAATTTGTATTCGAACTGACTGTTTTTTGTGTTGCTGATTCGGTATTCGATTTTTTTTGTTAATCTATAATTTACAAAAATTTGTGTGGGTGTTCTATATACAGTAGTACACCTTGTGTAAAATTTTCAAAAATGTTCGTTGCGTTTTAGTATTTTAATAAATTATTACATCAGATTGACAATTTTTAATTATGAAATATGTTTTGTTATTAAAATTAACCAAAAATATTTGGCACGAAAATATATGTTAATTGTGATATTTTCAGAGTTATTATACATATTCAAAGTGATTTTTAACCATTGGAAAATATGGATTTTAAGGTTTTAAAAACATAAATGAATAGTTTATTATACAAGCATTGAAATCAATCTTTAAAACATGTTCAAGGTTGATTTCTAAAGGTTTTTATGGGGTTTCAAGGGAATACATTGCTGTAATTTTGTGTTAGGAATCAATAATAATTAATTTCTATTTGGTTGTAGAAGGAAATTCTCCTTGAGTGATTGTTGAAGTGAAAATATTTTGCGGGATTGTTTTCTTTTCAAGATTCGTACTACTTGTGAAATCCTTGATTGTTGTGCATGCTTGAGGATGTTTTAAAACTTTGTGTCATGAGTAGGCCGGGAACGTCTGTGGAATTGTTTGGTAGACACGAATAAATTATTTATTTGCGTCTTGGGCAATATTTATGGAAATTGAGGAATGTTGTGGAAATTAGTTTGTTCATGAGGTTTGTTATGGAGGTTGTTAATAGTCATTTGTCATTAATTAATTGGTTTGGTCCATGGTTGAATTAAGTTGAGTCAAGTATAACTTGCTCCATGAGCTAAATTAATTTATAATACAAGGATGATTTAAGTAAAGTCAAGTTTATCTTGCTCCATGAGGTATTTTTGATATATGGACAATTTAAGTGGGGTCAAGTGTAACTTACTCCATGAGGTGATTTTATTACTCGTTCATGACATGATGTATGAATTGAGTAAAAGGAAGTGTTCAAGTCTTAATGACGAGGTTAGTTGGCTTGTCCAATAGTAAGAAGTGCAGCTTTGGTCTTGACAAATTCACTATGCAATTCCTGAACATCTTCTAATAACAAGTTGAAAGCTTGCAATAGGCCAAGTTTGCTAAGTTTTTTTGCCCTTTCCTTGGCTGCAGCAAAGTTGATTGGATCCTTTGGATTTTGACTTAAAACAACCAGGGGGACCAGTTAAACCACTATCTTCATCAAAAAAATCATTTTGATGAAGTTGTGACTTAACTGTTTCCAATTCAACTTTACACTAGTCTAGTGCCACTTCTAATTCAGTTTTTTCATCTTTTAATTGCATGCAAACATCTTGTAGGTGATCACAACTAGCACTAGCAATTTCATATTCCTCAGTTTTCTTCTATAGGTTATTTTTACCTTCTTTATATGCAGTACTTAAACCTAAGATCTCATCAAGCACAGTTTCCAAACAATCAAGCAAATTTTCTCTATTATAACTATACATCTCTTCACGAATTTTAGAGATAGCTACCTGTTGTGAACTAGGTTCTCTTGATTTGGCCATGAGACATCTGTTCTGGCTACTGTTCTCCTGAACTGGTTTGGGAACCTGTTCAAGGAAAGCAGTCATACAGACTTTGCCTTCTGATGAGTTTTCCTCCTCATCTGAATCAGGATCAGAGTTGCCCCACACAAAAGCAACCATGGCTCTCGTGAATGCTTGCTTTTCGTTCTTCATGCTTTGCCTATCCTTCCACTTGGGACAATGTTTAATGAGATGGCCAACTTCACCAGACTTGAAACAACCTGCATTAGAAGAGTTAATCTTACTTGAGAATTCTTACCCTTCATATATTTCCTCTGGTTTCTGAGGTGCTTCTCGAAGTGTTTGGCCATCATAACAATGTCATCTTCTTCTTCATTAACTGTTCCCTTCAGTACAATGCCTTTTACTGGTTCCCTTTATGTTTTAGCATCAACCAACATCTCATATGTCATGAGGGAACCGATCAACTGTTCTAGTGTGAGAACAGTTAGATCTTTTGCCTCAAACATTGCAGTCACCTTTGTTGTCCACGCACCTGTAAGGCTTCTAAGCATCTTCCTTACCAAATCCTCGTTAGTAATGTTCTAACCAAGAGATTTTAGATTATTTACTATTGTCATAAAGCGTCCAAAACAGTTATTGATGTTTTCATTCTTATTCATATTGAAAGCTTCATACTTTGACATAAGTAAATCAATCTTAGAACGTTTTACCTCGCTGGTACCCTCATATGCAAGTTCTAGGGTTATATGTTATATTATTACAATATCAACTGTGCCTTTTGAATATAATAGTAATTTCCAAATTTTCAGCTTGAACAATGTATGGCAGGTTTCTCACGGAACAGAGGGAGTATGTTTTATTTAGATTAGTTAGATATGAGTTTTTTATATATTAAAAAAAACTAAAAAAATTTAAATAGAAGAAATATCATTTATTAAATAGAAAAGATAGATATTGTAACTAACAGGTTTTAAATACGGAGTATAAGGAATAGTTTTTTTTCTATATTATATTTTATTTAGATAAGTTTTTTTGTTTTCTTTCTTTTCTATTTATTAATTCCAAATCGTCAATTTCTTTCACGACAAACTTTCATGAATTATTAATCATTCTCTAATGTTTTTAAGATAATGATTCCAAATTTTCAATTTCTTTCCAAACTATTAAATGGAGAAATTTAATTTTGATGAATTGAAACAATTTCGATCACTATATACGGAGTATACTATATATAATATATATCATTATATCTTTATTTACTTAGATAAGATTTATTTTAACATTAATTTTTTTAGATAAGATTTTTTCACATTAAGTTATTAAGATAAGATATACTTCGTAAATCCTTTTCCTTTTTTAAAACAATTTTTCTAATCTTTTTTAATTTTATTTTTTATTTCAACCCTTGAGGGAAAAAGGTCAGCACATAAGTTATCAACTAAATTTGGGTGCTTGCTTTAAAATATAACATAGATAAAATATAAATCTTTTTCCTTTTTAAAATATTTTTTCTTATTTTGTTTTTATTTTTTTATTTCTATCCTTGAGGGCTAAAAAGTCCGCACAAAAGTTATCGATCAAATTTAAATGTTTGCTTTATGATATAACATAGATAATATATGATACTATTTTTCACAGCTAAATAAATTGACTATCCTAGAATACTATACACGCATTTGCGTGCATTTCTTACCTTGTATAATATAATACATTAAACGAAATTTATTTATTTTAAGCAAAATTTTGACAAAGTAATATACGAAGTATTTTATTATACGTAGTATTATAATATTATATCGTACAATACAATACATTATTATAATAATAAATTTTATAAAACGCAATCGTAAATTGATTTAGGAGCCGTGCAGTATCCAGGACCCGTGCATGGGCGCCTAGACTATATTATCATGCACGGGTCCTGGACTAATAGGTCCGCTCATAACATAATATTAGGAGCTGTGTATAACAAATTTTATAATATTGTATAACATAATATTATAAACACAATCGTTTTAGATTCAATCTTCAAATATTAAATTACAAATTTATTTTACTCTTTTTAGAGTTTTAATGGATAAATTAAATTAGTAACAACCGTGCATCGCACGAGCCCTAAGCTAGTATATCGTATATTAAAGAACTAGCATAATTAGTTGTCTTGTATTCCTTTAATTGCATCTTTTTCATTGCTGCTCATCATACTTGCAGCCTCATCTTGGCAAGGGTACATTTAACAAAAGTCAGGTACATTTAAGGGGATCACATTTTATTAGTACAATTGTACAAATCCATTAGCTCAATTGGTAGAGCATTGTGCAATTGCACAAAGAAGTAGGTTCGAATCCTACATAGGTTACATAATGATTTATTAGACTATGCGTTTATTACCCTTTTCATTTAAAATGTACCTCTTTTTTTGTTAAATATAACCCTTTTACTTACAATCTTATAATAAAAATGCAATTTAAAAAAATGATTAGAACAATCATCTTTAAGATTAATGTCAGTTCTTAATATATTAGATAATGACAATATCTAATTATTTGATTTTGTATCCTAAACGATAGAGTCCACAGTCTACTCTTTTTGGTGAATTATACCCCTTATTAAATATAAACTAAAAATGATTAGAAATGCATTTCAATACTTATTAGCTACCAAACAACTCCATGGACATTTCCTACTCATGCTTCTAAGTTATGAAACATCCTCAAACAACATTAAGATCAAGATTTCGCAAGTAGTACGTACCTTGAAAAGAAAACAATCCAGCTATGTTATTTTTTCACCTTCAAACAATAACTCAAGGAGAATTTCCTCCATACAACAAATGAAAACATTATTATTGATTCCTAACACAAAAATTACAGTAATAACATTATATATATTCCCTTGAAACCCATAAAACTTTTAATCAACCTCGAACATGTTTTAAGATAACTTCAACGCTTTATACAATAAATCATTCATTTATTTTTGTAAAACCTTAAAACCATACTTTTAAATGGTAAAATCACTTTGAATATGTTTAATAACTCTGAAAATATCATAATTTAACTTATATTTTGTGTCCAAATATTTTTAATTAATTTTAATAACAAAACATATTATGTAATCGAAATTGTCAATCTGATGTAATAATTATTAAAATACTAATATACGAAAATTCATGAAACTTTTATACAGAGTGTATTAATTGTATACAGATATTTCACACTATAATTTTAGTAAATTAAGAATGAACAGAAAAATAAGGAAAATCAAAAACTGAATCAGATTTACGAAAAACATGTCCATTCGAAAACGAATATATTAAAAATCGTAAATCTGCTTGGAAAATTCTGAAATTTTGCACAAGGTGTATTTAATATCATCTAGAGATCACTCGACAAAAATTTCGTAAATTATTGACAAACAAAAAAAATAAGAAAAAATCAAAAACCGAACCTGAAACCCGAAAACTGTCAATTCAAAAAGAATTTTTAAATAGTAAACATGCTTTGAAGATCTAAAAAGTTTACAAAAGTTTTTATATTAGTATGAACATTATAATGAAAAATCTTATTTTAAAACCCTAATTTTATAATTTCAATAATCTGAAATTTTTCAATTGAAATATCATCATAAAAATCCGTAATCAATTGCAATCCATAGTTTATTTTATACTCAAAAGTATTAGCATAACAATTTTGATTTATAAAAACTTCAAAGTTTTAATACCAAAACAAAAGACAGATGAATTTGCAAGGAAAAGCAAAAGAACAAGTCAAGGAAGGAAGGACAAGGGAGAGGATGGTTGGGTTTCTGTGTCATGGGCCGAGTCGATTGTTGTTCGTTGCTTTTTTTTTCTGGCTAACACGGTGGGCTCCGACTATCGGCTTAGCCGTTGGTAGCAACCCGCGACTAGTGGCAGCACCACCAAGTACAGTTTCACGGTTTGTTCTATCACGCTTTCTCTCTTTTTTTTTAAACCTAAAGTTACTAGTTGATCGTGGATAGGGAAAAAAAAAATAAACCCTTTTCCTTTTATGGTTTTAGCTAATCAATTTAAATATTTTGTTTTTTTATATTATTTGTTTTGGCATAAAGGAGAAAAGATAGATTTCTACATTAAAACTATATTTTAAAATGAAAATATATCTACGAATTTAAATAAATATTATATCTTTTCTGATCATAATAAAAATCGATTTTCTCCGCCGCTCGGGAAATTCGTTCTGACGTATTATTTAATTTGTAGCCTCCGACTTTGGAGTCCCGAATAATAATAATATATAAAAATAATACATAATAATAATATATAATAATTAATAATTAATAATAATAATTAATATATATAATATAATAATAATATATAATATAATTATAATAATATATAATAATAATAATAATATAATAATAATAATCCGCAAGATGGGGTGATCAACTCTTCGCTTGGTTTGCGTGGTTCGATCTTGTGGTCTCGGCTAGACCATGAGACGGTAGGACTTATCGTTCGTTCTTTGCTATCGTTGGGTGTTCCGTTTGTTTTTCTGCTTCGACGACGTGCTCTGCTTGCTCTCGGGTCTTTGTTGGCGAATCTATGGGGATCATGCATGTCCTGTGCTGGTTAGTAGGTATTATAAGCCATGAACAAATGTTGTTCGCCTGACACTGCTTCTTGATGTCCTGTTTATCGCTCAGGGGATTTTGCTTCGTAAGGAGGTAAACGTTGGGCTCACTAGTGGCGTGGCTAGACATGTCTCTTTCGACCTGAAGATTTCTTACCTCTATTCTTGTGATAGCGGCCTGGATGTGATGCATCGGACTTGACGGGAATCTTTCCCCTAAGCATCTGGTTGTTGTCAGTACTTTGTTCCGCTGTGGGTTGTGTGCAGAGCGGGGGTTGCTCAGCGGAAGCGGACTAAGTTATGCTGCGCGAATGCCTCGGGATTTGGGTACGGTTTTTCTTTCCTTTTTCCCCTCTCTTCTTTTGGGGGAATGGATTAGGGATTTGCGGTGCGCTTCTGAAAGCGGATCCACTTTATCGATCGAGGGCTCATGGACAATCGTGCTCACTGCTGCTGTTATCTGCTTGCACATCTTTTTGGCAGGATAGGCTTTGCGATTTGCTAGAGTACGAAGGGGGCGCCCATATTGTGTATCTCGGCTCCCCTTCCTCTAACTTCTTGTTAATTTGTTTTTCGTGTTTGTTGCTTGTAAATGCTTTGCACGTTTTGTGTTTGGTTATTAATATATAATAATGATAACAATAATTTATAATAATACTAAATAAATTAATTATAATAATAATAATAATAATAATAATAATAATAATTCATAATAATAAATAACTATTCATAATAATAATAATAATTAATAATAATACTATAATAATAATAATAATAATATAATAATACCCTTAAGGCTTTATACAATTAACATATGCACTTTTAAATAACTTTAGCACAACCCAATTCATAAAACACAATCAAAATAACAATTAAAAATTTCAAATTRCAATAAAAATAAAAATGAAAAAAACAACAATGCTAAATACACACTAGAACACTAATAATTGAAAAAKTGTCTAATTTAGTACAAGAATTCAATATATAAAACTCATTTTTAAAAATTACAAGTCCACACTTTCAGCAACATTTACCTACACTTCAGACAACTAGCAGCCCAGCTAGCGCACTTTTCACAAATTTCAACGACATTTTCAACGTACAAGAAAATCAACTCATGATGCTTCCATCATCCCTAACTTAGCTCTTAACTTGAAGAATACAAGAAAATCATAGAAGAAAGCATAAAAAATAGCAGAAGAAAGCAAAATTCTTATACAAGCTAAACAAGAGGAACATGAGAAAGAAAAAGGTGAGAGGAAGAAAGAGAAAGAAGAGCTTGTAGCTAATATGACAAAGGTGAAGAATGTGGCGAATGAGGTTTTTTAACTAATATTGCAGCAAAGAAGTTTCAATCCTAATAATCCAACGAATGGTGGTGGTGCCCCATAATTGATGGTTCAAGAACGTACAAAGGTAATTGTATAAATTTTTTGTGCTAACAAACTTAAAAAAAAATATAAATTTTTTGTGCTATCAAACTTAAAAAAAAAAACACTCATGGGTTGTTTTTTTTTTTGAAAATCTTTGGATGTATATGTTCAATGTATGGGTTGAAGATCCCTTTTTTTGTATATAAGATAGAGCTAATATTGTAATCGAGAAGCTACTAAGTTGATTAGCTAGAGAGCTCATATGGTAGATGTAGTACTTTCAACTTAGTTCATTATCATTATTATACAGTGAGTAAACTTTGTGAGCTCATTTGTATGAATTATGAGAAACAAATCATTTTCTCGTTTATATTAATCGATCGGCAGGTTTTAATATTATATTGAGACTCGTATATTTGAAAGCTAGTCTCAACAGGTTTTTAATAGTCTCCATTTTATAACATTTCAGTCGCTAAGAATAGCAACCACAATATTAGTCTCTTAATCGATATGTTAGTCGCAAAATAGCAGCCGCTAAGCTAGTCGCTATCACTGAAAAGTTAGACGCAAAATAGCGATCGCCATGTTAGTCGCTATATAGCGACAACTATAATAGTTTCCAAAAAAAGCAGTTGCTAAATTGCAACTAACCTATTAGTCGCTAAAGTAAAAGTAGTCGCTAAATTGCAACCAACGTGTTAGTCTTTACAATAAAATGTGGTCGCTAATTTGCGACTAACCTGTTAATCGCTAAATGTAAAAGGTGGTCGCTAAATTGCGACTAACCCGTTAGTCGCTAAATGAAAAAGGTGGTCGCTAAATTGTGACTAACCAGTCAGTCGCTAAGTAGGCGCAAAATAGCGACCACATCATATTTCAGTCGCTATTTTCAAAATTGCGACAAAGGTTTAGCGACCACCGAAAAATTGGTCTTCGGTCGCTAAGCCTAAATAGAGACCGCTTTTAAGAGAAAGGCGGTCACTATTTTGACTTTTTCTTGTAGTGGACTAGATTTTCTTCAACTTTTGATAATCATCCCTCATCTCACAACGATCTGCAAACCTAATCGCTAATTTGGTGCTTCTTCTTATGCAATCTTCATTGTTCTAAGTGAATTGTTAATCACTTGTAATTTAATATTTTTCAATTGTTGTTACTTTTAAGTTTATTCTTGAATAGTTTTTGTGATTTTTGGGACTGATTTGTTGTTATCAGTTCGTTTGATTGAAATTTCGGATTCAATATGATAGTTGTTATCAACTGCGTTGTTATTTGCTGCCAATTTTGTTTTGAAATTCGAGTGTTTATACATACAAATTATCAGATCTTGAATTAGTTTGAGGTCGAATTATTAATTTAATTGACTGAAATTGGGGTCAGAAGCGGCGATGGTGGTTTAAAATGGAAATGATAGTAGCGATGGTGGAGGTGGTGATTAGAAGCGGCGATGGGCCGGTGGCCGGTGGTAGTACCAATGGTGGCGGTGGTAGTTGGAAGTGGTTGTGTTTGTGGTACTAGCAACTAGCAACAGTGGGTAACAACCCTTTACTTTTTTCTTTCTCCTAATAACTAAGGGTAATAAGGTCATTGTACTCAATAAACACAATCTACAAATTTTACCTAGGAGTCTGTGTCTTCTCTAAAATTACGTTTTTTATGATACGGAGGAAGTATAATTTTTCTATACAGAAAATGAAACATCTAAAGAAAAATGGATGAAATGTAATTTGAGATTTTTTTTACAATGGGCTGAAACAACGCAGTTGGGGTGTCTCATAACTAAAAGGCACCCCTAGACCCCATCCTATATTCCTATTTCCTATTCACCCTAACCAAACTAGACTCAAGACAAAACTCCTACTTCCTTGGATATTTAATCAACCGTTCATTTATTATTTTGGGAAAAAATTAAGGTAAAATGAAGATAGTAAACGAATGTGAGTTTAAAAAGCAAACGTAGATTGAAGGGTCTGTGTTTTAAAACAGAATAAAATTAGTGTGCACCAGATTAAAATGACTCTTTTGTTTAATATAGTAACCCTTTTGTTCAACAGTGACCCTTATTATTTATCACTATAACAATTTGATTATAAAAACTTCAAAGTTTAATAAAACAAAGACATGAATTTGCAAGGGAAAAGAAAAGAAAGCAAGGAAAGAAGAGAAAGGGAGAGGACTGGTTGGGCTGAGGGCCGACGGCGGTGGGCAACAATGGTGGGGCTCCGACGTCGGCAGCAGCCGCAGCAACCCGCGACAATAGCAGTAACACGCAGTAGCAGTTCACGGCTTTGTTCTATCACGCTTTCTCTTTTTTTTTTGAAAACTAAAGTGTACGTATGAAGTGAGTAAGGGAAAAGAAAATAAACCCTTTTCCTTATTTAGGTTTTAGCTAAGTCAAATTTAAATATTTTGTTTGTTTTATTTATTTTGTTTTGTATAAAGGAGAAAAGATAGATTTCTATCATAAAATATAATTTAAACTGAAATAATAGAATTTAAATAAAATATATATCTTTTCTATCATAAAATAATATGTAAAACAGCCTCAAATAAAATATATACGCTCATGGAGACGGAAAATTCTATAATAGTGAAATATGAGATGATATTGATGAATAGGCTGAAAGCTGTCATAATCACTGACGAGATACGCGTCATGAGCGTGATATAACGCTACATTGACACGGTATATACAGTAACGCCCTTGAATCGATATGCTAAGTCAAGGAGATTCAAATTTTCAAGCGTATATACGCTAACTGGCGTATTACGCTTAGGTATGTACGCTAGAGGCGTTCATACGCTCAGTCGAGCATATATACTCAGCCGGCTATATATGCTCTGCCGAGCGTATATCGCTCGTATTTGTTGTTTGCCCCTATAAGACCCTCTAGCTCATTTCCAGGGGAATAACTCTAGGCTGATACTCTCTCGCTCTCTCCTCATACTCTTTCACACCTAAACCAAATACGGGTTTTACGTCTTTTTATCAAATCAACGAGGATCAAGTATAACTCAGGTTATCACAACAACACTTAGTTTCGTTTTTTAACTTATTAATAACTATTCGAGTTCGATTCAACATAAATATGTAACCCACCTTTGGATCGCTTCATGATAGTAGGATTTACACTTTCTGGTTGTTTTCATTTCATTAACTCATTATCCTTCTTTTCCTCGTTTTACAGTTGCTTGTCATTAAACGTCTTCTGCATTTTGTACAGCTTAACAGGCTCTATCAAAAATGTGTTGATTTGTTTTGCGCGATCAAAGCGCGCAGCTGATCATTATATTTAATTTTTCTATAGATTGTTTGTTGCATGCGAAGGTGGATCGAATGTATATTGTATACTATGTAATATTATGTATTGATTTCGTTTGCTCTTTAAATAGCCGGAATTATGTGTAATACACTTAAAGCAGATTAATATGACAACGCTTTATGGCACCTTTTAATTTGTATATAAGTATCAACATTTCTAGGCTAGAGTTGTTTGTGCATAATAGAAATCATTTTTGTGTAACTTTTAGACTGTGCGCTAAATCGTTTGATATAATATTTGTGTAAATAAGGTTTAAATGAATTACTAAGACCGAGTAGAGCCGCTACAGTGCGGATTGGGTCAACTGTCAATCCGTACCAGTCCCGACCAGAGCGGTTAGTGATCAAATCTGTGGGCATTGTTTGGCACCAACATTTCGGCGTCGTGTTAACCGTTAGAGACGGCTGACCGTGTGCGGTCCAACACTATTGCGGGCGTCGACAGCATCCAGCCAGCGTTCTCAATGATCACACTTGAGGGCCCAGCCAGGGGTTGCCCGGTCTACAACACACACATCCGTAGATACAATCCAACCAAGACCAAATACGTGAGAAAAGAATGTGAACGGACATTATAACTCCACTCTCATCTCTTCATCCCAAACCAACTTCATATGGCATGATTTCTCTTCCAAACTCGAAACTACTATAATCTTTCATGTTCACCCAACCGACTTATAAATATAATAAAAAGTTGGAATGTGGAATTACCACTACAGTACGCTTTCGCAACCTCCAAGAATAATAAGGTAACCATAAAGCAAACATGCTCTTAATAACACTACTGAATACTTAGACATGGAACATTACCTACCAACTGCTTCGTACGATACCAACGAATGTCCTTTCAACGCAAACTTGCTTAACTCGAGGTTTACACAGAAATCCGAACTTTGCGTCAACACCTAACACATAAATATAATATAAGAGCAAACATTATAAAAGAGATACATCTTCAAGGAAGACAATAAAACAGTCTCCATCTAGTTTAAACAAAATTCTATTCTCAAGTAGTAAAGAGTCTCAATTGTCCTTATATAAAAGTAACCATCCTAAAAGCAATTCAACCTTTTTCTATCGTTGGGTGCAATTCAATTTAAAATAATTTAAACCAAGATATAATTGCTTTAAATGACATTTTTAAAAGGAAACAAAACAACTTTTTAAGATCAAAATTATTTACTTAGAAGTCTATTTTGAAATTTTGAATTATTTAAACGACTTTGCAATACTAACAACATGGAAATTTTAATTTATAACTTTGAACAACCAAGAGATTTTTACTAGTAGCGAAAGTTGTTTCGCGAAATGAGTGGTTAAAAAAAAAATTATCCATCGAAAGGCATCAAAATGGTGAACGGGCGCGACTCCGTCACCGAAGCTAGTGAGATCTCAACTAACCCCTATCAGATATTAAAATATCCGGAATGAAAATAGTAGAAAGAAAAACCTGAAGAGGGACGCGTTGATCAAACGGCCCTCGGAAGGAAGCGAATAAAATCGCAACCCCAACCCCTGATTGTCAATACTCTAGACGTGCGCCAATCCAGAGTTTTATTGCTCATCCATATTATATTATTTAACTATTAATTATTGACAAGTTCATACAACTCACAAACAAGACCACAAACACATACCAATTATTTTAGCACAAACTATTCCTTTAGTTAATAAACCTGTTGGACAAGCCAACTAACCTCGTCATTAAGACTTGAATACTTCCCTTAACTCAATTCACACATTAAGTCATGAACGAGTAATAAAATCACCTCATGGAGTAAGCTACACTTAACTCCACTTGAATTCAACCATATATAAAAATTTACCTCTTGAAGCAAGAGATACTTGACTCCACTTAATTCATTCCAGTATTATAACCACCTCATGTGACAAGTTTTACTTAACCCCACTAAATCCATCCTTGTATTATAAATTACCTCAATAGACCGAAAAAATTAATTAAAGACAATTGTCTAGTTGTCAACCTCCATAACCAAACTCATGAATAATCCATCCCACAATATTCCTCAATCTCCACAATTATAGATCATGACACAGCAAAATAATTTATTCATGACTAGCTACCAAACAACTCCATGGACATTTCCTACTTATGCTTCTAAGTTATGAAACATCCTCAAACAACATTAAGATCAAGATTTCGCAAGTAGTACGTACCTTGAAAGGCAAACAATCCAGCATGTATTTTTCACTTCAACAATAACTCAAGGAGAATTTCCTCCTACAACCAAATAGAAAACAATTATTATTGATTCCTAACATAAAATTACAGTAATACATATATATTCCCTTGAAACCCCATAAAACTTTTAAAAATCAACCTCGAACATGTTTTAAAGTTTAACATCAACGCTTATACAATAAATCATTCATTTATTTCCGTAAAAACCTTAAAAACCATACTTTTAAATGGTTAAAATTACTTTGAATATGTTTAGTAACTCTGAAAATATCATAATTAACTTATATTTTTGTGCCAAATATTTTTAATTAATTTTAATAACAAAACATATTTTGTAATCGAAAATTGTCAATCTNATGCTTCTAAGTTATGAAACATCCTCAAACAACATTAAGATCAAGATTTCGCAAGTAGTACGTACCTTGAAAAGAAAACAATCCAGCTATGTATTTTTCATTTCAACAATAACTCAAGGAGAATTTCCTCCTACAACCAAATAGAAAACAATTATTATTGATTCCTAACATAAAATTACAGTAATACATATATATTCCCTTGAAACCCCATAAAACTTTTAAAAATCAACCTCGAACATGTTTTAAAGTTTAACATCAACGCTTATACAATAAATCATTCATTTATTTCCGTAAAAACCTTAAAAACCATACTTTTAAATGGTTAAAATTACTTTGAATATGTTTAGTAACTCTGAAAATATCATAATTAACTTATATTTTTGTGCCAAATATTTTTAATTAATTTTAATAACAAAACATATTTTGTAATCGAAAATTGTCAATCTAATGTAATAATTTATTAAAATACTAATTATACGAAAAATTTATGAAACTTTTATACAGAGTGTATAATTGTATACAGAATATTCAAACAAATTTTAGTAAATTATAGATGAACAGAAAAATAAGGAAAAATCAAAAACCGAATCAGATTTACGAAAAACAGTCCATTCGAAAACGAATATATTAAAATCGTAAATCTGCTTGGAAAATTCTGAAAATTTTGCACAAGGTGTATAATATCATAGAGATCACTCGACAAAAATTTCGTAAATTATTGACAAACAAAAAATAAAGAAAAATCAAAAACCGAACCTGAAACCCGAAAACTGTCAATTCAAAAAGAAATTTTTAAAATAGTAAACATGCTTTGAAAATTCTAAAAAGTTTACAAAAGTTTTATATTAGTATGAACATTACTCGACCAATATTTTGTAATTTATTGACCAGCCGAAAAATAAATAAAAATTAAATACTTAACTGAAAAATCTTATTTTAAAACCCTAATTTTATAATTCAATAATCTGAAATTTTCAATTGAAATTATCATCATAAAACTCATAATCATTGCAATCCATAGTATATTATACTCAAAAGTATTAGCATAAACAATTTGATTATAAAAACTTCAAAGTTTAAACAAAACAAAGACATGAATTTGCAAGGGAAAAGAAAAGAAAGCAAGGAAGGAAGAGAAAGGGAGAGGACTGGTTGGGCTGAGGGCCGACGGCGGTGGGCAACAACGGTGGGGCTCCGACATCGGCAGCAGTGGCAGCAACCCGCGACAGTGGCAGCAACACGCAGTAGCAGTTCACGGCTTTGTTCTATCACGCTTTCTCTCTTTTTTTTTTTAAACTAAAGTGTACGTATGAAGTGAGTAAGGGAAAAGAAAATAAACCCTTTTCCTTATTTAGGTTTTAGCTAAGTCAAATTTAAATATTTTGTTTTTTTATTTATTTTGTTTTGGATAAAGGAGAAAAGATAGATTTCTATCATAAAATATAATTTAAAATGAAATAATAGAATTTAAATAAAATATATATCTTTTCCATCATAAAATAAAATTTAAATGTAAATAACAGTCTTCAAATAAAATATATATCTTTTTATACGATAAATCATAATATATTTATAGAAAATATATTTAAAAATATTTGAAAATTACGGGGGATTACACTACATCGACTCCGACCCTTCAGAAAGTAGGATGTAAAATTCGACTCCGTCGCTCCGAATTCGATCTGAGTTTTATTTAATTTGTATCCTCCGACTTTGAGTCCGAATAATAATAATAATAATAATAATAATAATAATAATAATAATAATAATAATAATAATTATAATAATAATAATAATAATAATAATAATAATAATAATATTAATAATAATAATAATAAGCCTCGTGGTGGTATTCGACCTATTGCTGTGGGTACCATTTGGAGGCGCCTTGTTTCTAAGGTCGGAGCAGCTTTGAATGGTCCGCGCATTGGGAACTACTTAGGTGGTCTACAGTTTGGAGTTGGGGTTCCGCCGGGTGGTGAGGCCATTCTACATGCTGTCAATCGTGTTGTTGAGGCCCGTGGGGCCRATGTTGGCCTTTCCATGTTATTGGTGGATTTTCGGAATGCGTTCAATTTAATTGATCGCTCGGCTTTGTTGGGTGAGGTTCGACAACATTGTCCTGCTCWTTCGCGTTGGGTTGAATTTTGCTACTCTTCTCCGGCCAGGTTATATTATGGGGAGCACACCTTATGGTCTTGCCAAGGTGTACAGCAGGGGGATCCTCTCAGACCCTTGCCTTTTGCTTTGGTTCTTCATCCGTTGGTGTGTCGCATTAGGGACTCTTTTGATCTTTCTCTTCAGGCTTGGTATTTGGACGATGGCACTATCATTGGGGATACTTTGGTGGTTGGTAAGGTCCTGGAGATGATTTTAGAGGAGGGTCCTCGGTTAGGTCTCCACGTGAATGTTCAGAAGACGGAGGTCTTCTGGCCATCGGAGGACCCAAGAGGTCGTCTTCCGGGTGTCTTTCCTTCGGATATTGCTCGGCCTGCGCAAGGAGTTAAGTTGCTTGGTGGCCCCGTTAGTGCGGATTCCTCCTTCTGTCAGGCGTTGGTCTTAGAGCGAGTTTCGAAGACTATTGTGTTGATGGATGCTGTTGCTAGGCTTAATGATCCCTAGTGTGAGTTATTGCTTCTTCGTGCGTGTACTGGAGTTTCCAAGCTTTACTTTGTTTTGCGCACTTGTCCGCCTTCTCTTTTTGAAACGGCTCAGTTATCCTTTGATGCGGCTCTTCGGGGTTCTTTGGAGCGCATTGTGACTGCTTCGAGGCCTAGTTTTGGGGATTGGCAATGGCGCCTTGCCACCTTACCTTTTGCTTATGGA
>SNQN01002650.1:25011-35061 GCA_008642245.1 Bassia scoparia | reverse complement strand
GCGCAAGTGAAGATAGCTAGCCAGCGTACTTGAGGAAATGCAGTTACATAGACACCGGTCATGAAAGCAATGAGAGTTGAGTAGAATGATAGTCGGAGAAAACCCATGCTTAGATCACCCATTCGCCTTCCCTCGTCCCCTGTTGGATTTGATGTGAAGAACCAAATAAGGCAGCATAAAGCCATAACCGAGCTGCACATACCTATCACATCGGTGACCATAAACACCTTGAATGCTATTTCTTTGGCTAAAAGTGGAAAACCTTTGTCTTGGTCATAGCCACCAGGAACTGTAAATGCTGCCGTGAATGTTATCGTTGCGAGCAAGGCAGCCACCACGCCTAATGTGCCCATAAAGTCTTTCATATTTGAGTATTGTACGCCGTACATACTTTCTTTTGAAAAACGGAGTCTATCTTCTTGGTAGTAAAGATATGACTTCATCAATTCTCGAAACTGCAAAGATCATTAATTAATTTTTACTGTAAATCGAAACAAATTATAATTAACCTAATTTCCTTTTATAAAATATTTAATTTAGTTCAATCCAATTCAATTCAATTCAAATGGTCTATTTTAGTGCAAAGAAATAGAGCCTTACACATGGCACAAAAAAGAAAGTGAATTGCCTCATTTGAATTTGTGTGCATTGTTGTAATTTGTTCTTTCATATTCTTTTAGTTTGTTTTAATTCTACAAAAATGATCGACCCTAAGTCCCTTCAATCTTAGATGCATCGGGCAGGGCGGAGGTAATGGGAAAAAATCAACTATTAGTAACTCATGCATGACTTAAGACACCACTGTAGACATAAATAGCTAGGTCTCCTGAGTCCCCACTTCAGTGAAAGAGTTTCCTTTAATATATAAAGCAAGAAGAACAACAAATTTCTTCCGATGTGGGATAAAAAAGTTTCCTTTCACTGTCAAAATATCTTTGTTATTCTTCGAAGGGTCTTTGCCCAGTTCAAGCTAGAGTTTCTAGCTTTGTCTCCCTCACTCCAAATTACCAGTTCAGGCTAACCTGATTTTGGCAATTGAAAACTACCATTTTGTGAATGATTTATACTATTTGGTGTTAGTCAACAACCCTTGTTAGGCCCCCAATGACACCCCAAACTTTGAAGGTTCAACAAACTTTGTAAGTGCTATGAGCTAATCCATGATCCACATAAACTGATAAACATGTTTATCAAATACAAAGCATCCTCCCTCCCACAAACTTTCTGCTTTTGGGACTTTCTTCAAAAATTTTAGAATCTCACATTGACAATACGAACAAACAAGTAAAGCTAGTCAAGTATAAAAAAAAGACAGTTGCACAATAACATGAAGGAGCAGTTAGTTTGAGGCATAGTTAATTAGACCTGAACTATGCTGAGCTTTGAGTTGACTTTGGCTGACGAGCTGAACTATGCTGTAGTTTGCTGTATGAACTAGTTACTAGTTGAAGCTTGTAGTAGTGATGTTTATTTATGATTTGTTGTTTTGGTTTAATTTGTTTCTCTGATTGGTATTTTGTCATGCTAGTTTTAGATATTTTTTTTAAAAAAAAAAAAATATTTTTATAAGGATTTTATATGCTAATTTTATGTAAGTTGTGATTTGGTGTTAATTTGTTAGCTAGGTACAATTGGTCTATACAGGTTATCTTCCTTATAATGCAGCTGTTTTTAATTCCTTATAATCCATTATAATAAAAAATATATATGATACTAAATTATTTGTACCCTTTTATTTGTTTGTAATTAATTCGATGATCGTAAGTTTGTGCGATTGTATGTACGGTGGGTCGGTGCATACCCATTTTTTAAATCCTGGGTCCGCCCCTGGCATCGAGTGCACAATAAATTTATTGTGCACCAGATTAGAGTGACCCTTTTGATCAATATAGTAAGAAATTTATTGTGCATCTGATACATACAATAACTTCTGTAAATTAAATTAATGTACAAAGTATTATTTGATACTTATCTAAGCACTACCTATGAATTATTTTTTCTATAATACTAAATGTTTGACAACTATTTTTGTATGAAAATTTCACAAATAATTTTCTTAAACCCATGCTAGTTTTTTATAAATGCAAGTTAGGATTTTTTTTTTGTTGCTATTTACTGTATTTATTTAATTTAATGGCATAATGTAGTAAAATTGAAAATTTAGAGCTTGTAATTGAGATTCGGACTTTTTGTTGAAAAAATCAATTTTGCTTGTCTTTTTAATAGGTTTTTATGTAAATTCTAGTATTTAAAAAGGAAAAGTTTGGGTGAGATAAAATAGCAAGTTGTCAATATCTGAATATCGAAGAGATAAAAGACAAGTTATTGAAATGGTTAGAAATTGTTTGGTTGATGGTAATAATAAGCTAATTAAGTATAGAAGAAAAGTAAGAGTTCGTTTGGTTAACTTGGGAATTAAATTAATTATTACATCAGATTAACAATTTTCGATTACGAAATATGTTTTGTGCTTAATAATATTTAAATATATTAAGCACGAAAATCTATGTTAAAGATGATATTTTCAGAATGACTTATAACTCTAATTACCATGATATTATTTTCTCAGTTTTGTTTAAAGAGTTTTAATTGAGTTATAAGCATTCTAAAATTACTTTTATGGGTTTTAAAGCATGATTTTGAATAGGGAATGTGTTTTACTCAAATTATGACTTATTGAAGCATAAAAGAATATATTTTTATGCAAGTTTTGAAGGTTTGAAAGGTTAATTAATGTTGTCCATTTCTAAATTATTGGGCAATTGATGTATTATAAAACATTTGTTGAGTTATGCCCTATATTAATTATAGAAAACATGTTGTGTGAATTGTTGAGCCATTTGATTATTTTTAAGGGTAATGCTAAATACAGCCCTTAAGGCTGCATATAAGCATTAAATATGCTTCCAAAATTAGTATTATTTTACAAATTTATGAAAAACTTATTCATAAATCAATGTAATTAATGTTAAATTTTTCTTAAACTTTCTATTTATGGCCTCTTTTATGCAGCCCTAAGGGCTGTATATAGCTTTTTCCTATTTTTAATTATGAAAACAAATTTCCAAATTTATTGTACATATTCAAAGTGATTTTTAAATATGGAAAAATATGGTTTTTAAGGTTTTAAAGACATAAATTAATGGTTTATTGCATAAGTATTGAAGTTAATCTTTAAAATCTGTTCGAGATTTATTTCTAAAGGGTTTTAAGGGATTTAAAGGGAATATATTGCTGTAATTTTGTGTTAGAAATCAATAGTAATTGATTTCTATTTGGTTGTAGGAGGAAATTGTATTTCCCATTTTTATGAATAACAGTCTTTTTTGGGTAGTGATTGTGATACATTATTATTATGCCTTTAATTCAAAATTACTAAGTTTTTGGGTAATTAAGTTTTAAATCATTCCCAAATTGATGCCTTTTATTCAAAATTACTTGTAGATACAAGGAGAAGACAACATAACCAGTGATCGTTGAAGTAGACAAATAATATATCAATATTTACTAAAAATCTAAGTGTAGAACTATTTAGCCTAACATTGTAATACTAATTTGCATTCAATTGTAGGTTTAATTAGTTAGATGTTTTAATTTAATTGAAGTTTAGTTGTATAATAATAAGATTGGTCCTAAGGGACTTAAATAGTTAAATGTATGCGTTAATGCGTGCATATAAATTGAGTACGGGGTGCAATATTTAGTTTGAAACTCTTGATTGTATAGCTAAATTTACTTTGAAAACTTTAGTTTGTGTCTTCAATTATAACATTATACATACTCGTGAATTAAAATACAATTACATTAAACTATTGTCTTTAAAATATTATTACAAACTTATGAATGTATACGTACCTACATACTATCACTTCTATATTGTAACAATTGTAACATTGAAATGTAAAAAAACAAAAATCTCCCGTACTTGACACGGCCTAAATACTAGTTAAATTAATGTACGGAGTATTATTTGATACTTATCTCAGCACTACTTATGAATTATTTTTTCTATAATACTAAATGTTTGACAATTATTTTTGTATAAAAATTCCACAAATAATTTTCTTAAAACCGTTCTAGTTTTTACTAAATGCAAGTTAGGATTTTTTTTTTGTTGCTATTTACTGTATTTATTTACTTAATGGCATAATGTAATAAAATTGAAAATTTAGAGCTTGTAATTGAGATTCGGACATTTTGTTGAAAAATCAATTTTGGTTGTCTTTTCAATAGGTTTTAAAAGTAAATTTTAGTACTTTCTCCGTAACTCTTTAGTTGCATCGGTTTCTTAAAACGGCAATTTCACATTAGATGCATCACTTTGGTTTCTTTCCTTTTTTTTGAAGTGGAGACCACTATTAAAATATATATTTTTCTCTCTTTTACGTGGGGTTCGCAATTAAAATATTATTTTTTCTCTCACTACTTTATTAAAATATTCATCAATACACCTACTTTAATCACTTTATCTTTCTTTTTTGGCCCCCACTTACACACCTCATCACTCTCTTAAATTTTGCCTAAAAACAGGAAAAAATAAGAATAAATAACAGGAGCGAGGTAGGCATTAGTTAGTGGATTATTAGATAACTGCCAAAGGGCACACGCACTCTAATGCAAATATAGTACGGAGTATAAGATATTAATATACTACCTAATAAGCTACTAACCTCGCGAGGGATGTCTTGAGTTGTATCGCCCAGCAATTCATCAGGTGACTTGCCATCATTGTTATCTGCAAATAACAGATGACGGTGTCGTAGGATAAGAAGGTGAGCGGTGCGAAATCGACGTTGTAGAATAGCAAGATGTAAAGGCGTGTTTCCTTCTCTATCGCCTTGCTTCATCAAACCTTGAATCTCTCGTCTTTGTATGATCTCTCGAAGTGTCTTATCGGGTTCTTGATGATCAGGCAGGAAGTGAAGGAGATTCCTACCAAACTGAGAGTCTACTTGTTTTATTGTCTCTGGACACAAATCTAGTATTTTTGAGGCCACATTTAGTCTATAATGACTCTGGATAGCCCTCAACAAAGGAGTCAAACCATCAGCATCATACATATGCACTACCGACCGATCTTTCTCTATTAACAATTCAGTCATCCCCACCGCATTACTAACTGTATGACATAATAAGAAAAACAAATAGAAACACATAATAAGTACATATACATTGTTTTTTTGGCTAACTTTATATCCATGCAATAAGTGTATCAATATACTTTATTTATATAAATTTTAATCTTACCTTGTTATAGTTTTTGCATTGGTGTATGTAATAAACAAGGGGCCTAAATAATTAACACTTTACATTTGTTTTATTTGGTGCTTTTTTTTTATCAATGGTTGAGTTATATATTTTAAATAATTAATTAATTCATGATGAATTACTAGATTCATTAAAACTTGTCTAGGCTAATTTAATAAATAGTGCATTTTTTTTCTATGCCGAGACTAATTTAATAAATAGTGCATGTGTGTAAGAAAGAAGCTAAGTAAAATGGCAAACAGTCGTAAAAAGTGCAATTAGCTTAAATTATACTTCGTATTAGAATACATAGTAGGTTGGTAGGTAATGAAAGAGGATGTATATATGCAAAATGCAACCATGTTTGGGCAACACATACATGCATATATATAACTATTATTATTGCAACACAACGATAATATCTTCCACGTCAATTGATAAGAACAGATCCACTATGCAATTTAATCAACAAATTAAATTAAAGAGACTTTACACTTACCATAAATGTCGCTACTGTATCGACAAATGACGTGGAGAGGAGTTTGGTTGAAATTGTTTGTTTTCTGAAGTGACTTTGCATCCACTATCTCCTCTATTAAGAAGTTTGCCATATCATAGTGAAGATAATACCTAAGAGCAAGATGGAGAAGGGTGTCACCGTTGAAATCTTTAGCTTCGCATGGCGGCAACGGATAACAACTTGCTTGCTCTTTTATCCTTCTTAGAACACCCTTCAAACTGTCAATTATGGTGAAGTAAGGGTATGGTGAAGTTAGAAAATAGTGAAGAGGTGTGCATCCTTTGAAGTCGGTTTGACAAAGAAGGATGGGCAACTTCTTTTCAACTTCCTCCATGAACTTATTCATCAGTGATATTGTTGTAACATCGTCATCTTCAAAAATATGTGTGTCATATTGTTCGTTAAAATTAAGTATGCCATGTTGTACAACCACATGAAGAATGTTGCTGCCATTAATAAGTCGACTTTGTAATTGTTGATGATCATCATACTGCGGATCTCTAAGCCTCTCCAATAAATATTCCCAATTCCTATTATAAGCAGCTTCAATCATTTCTTTCGGCATCATTATTTCATCTTTCATGATGATGTTGGACCGTCTTATGTCGTCCTTCTACAGTCAAAAAAATTCCAATATATTTTTATTTATGAAAGTAATTGTTTTTGTCAATATTTTAAATATTTTATTTTATTCATGTACGTATTTTAAACTTTGATTTCTCGTATCTTTAACATACATCTCAAACACTAATTCAAACAAACGTCAGTATACATTAGATGAATAAAACCCATCGCTACATGATGTAGATTTCACGCATGTACAGTAATCTAATAATCATTACTATAGCAATAATCCTCACCTCCCACATTTTTCCTCCCAAACAATTTTTTTAAAATTATTGAATAAAAAATGTATTGAAGAATTTCATCAATGTTCAGAAATGTGTTTCTGGGTAAAATTTTATATATTTATTAATCTACTAGTGGCATATGACGCGCGCATGCGCGCCGTGTTTCACATGACAATGTTAAACAAATAATATAGTAATCTTACTATCTCTAGCAATTATCTATACTATGTTCATGTCGAGACATGGTTTATTTTAGGAAAAATTGTCAACAACTACCCACTTTTTTGTCACTTTTGAAAACAACTACCCAGATTGTTTTTTATTTAAAACAACTACCCATTTTTTATGTTTTGTTTGCGAATCACTACCCACGTTCAGAATTGTTTCTTAACTTGATGAGTTCCTGCAACTTCTCGATCGGCATTTCTTTTCAATCCAATTTCTTAGGAAACTTATTCTTTTTCCTAAGGTGTCATTGGTTCCATTATTATATCTCCATTCTGGATATTTCTCACTTATTTCTTCATTAATGGGACTTGGCAATTTATCAAACAACATACCTAAGTTAGTTTGGTTTTCACCAATTTTGTAATAGTACGTCTCAAATTCCTTAATATAGGCTTCAACGAACTTTAAATTACAAATGGTTAAATTACTTAGTTTTCTCTGATATTCTGCTATTTTTTCGTTATCATTTGGTCTATGACCAATGAATTCTATCTCAATGAATTGACATAATTGAGTGAACATAGCGGTAATTGAGTGAACATAGCGGTTGGTAATTCCATTTGTTTTAACCTTACTTTAGTTTCTTTAGATATAGCTTCATACCAATAGGCTATACATCCATCAAAACTATGTTCAATATAATTTAGGAAGTTTTTTGAGGTCCAGTCTGTATTTATGTTTAACACACTGCTCATACTCTTTTTCCATTGTTATAAGATTTCAAGTCTATTTCTTTTACCATCAAAATTTAATTTATGGTCAGTTTGGCATATAGCTAGGTTCAAGAGTGACTTCTTCCTTTTTAATAGTCTCATTAGGCATTATTTTAATATCAAATTGAGGAGTCCTTCCTGACATGTACCTTGGTCTAGGACAACTCGACTCACCTCGATATCTTGAATTGGTCGTTGGATTGCATTATTCATATAATTGTTTTCTATTTCTTCATCGTGATCCAACTCTTAGCTTCTTCGACTTCATTATTATTGTACTCAATTATTGCCTTTTGGGATTTGTTATTTAATTTTCTTTCTACCTCTTCATTAGACATGAAATCAATATCCTCTATCTTTATTATTCCCATTTGTTCATACAAATCTTCTTCTATTGACGCGTAATTTGCTTCTTGTTCCTCATTGTCTGAGATATCCCATTTTTCAGCGATTATAGCTATTATTTGGTTGAGCTTGTAGATGTCTAATCTCGTTACTAACAACGAGTTTAAACTCTTCTACTTCTTTTTTGAGGTCTTGTGTCTCCTTTTTAATTTCGTCTCTAATAGCTTGACTTGTATGGTCAATCGTAATAAGACGTGTTTCAATACCCTTTATGTCTAGTTTAATTTTAGTTAAAATATCTAATATATAATTAAGGACTGCACCAAAGTGATTACTGTCTTTTGGTAAATGATGTAAATGAGGGACCTCTGGTTGACTGCAACCTATTGGTGCTTTATTAGTTTTATCTATCTAGGTTTATATTACTAATTATTATTATTTTGGTTATTAAAATATTAATTATGATTAATACAATATATAACTGGGCTCTGATACCAAGACAAACAGGATCACTCAAAAATAAAACACACGAAAAAAACAAATTACAAAAATTAATTATTTTAGGCTAAATTACTTGTTTATAGAACAAAAGGTAAAATATGCAAAATAAAAACTAATAGGGGTATAAATGCAAATGTTATGGGTAGGACTACTACTTTTCCTTTTATAAACATACCCTTGGATACCTTATGGATATGCAATAGTTGGATACCTAGGAATTTCCCCGTTTTAAATGGCTTAACACAAATCAAATCAGGGTTCGTTAAAAAAAAACACACTTTAACCCAATCCACATAATTAACAGCTAATTTGGTATAATTGTCACAGTTAGAACAAGTAATCAAAATGATGCCTATAATTGGATTTCTGACTGGCAGCATCAAGATAATTTTGCAAAAAATCCGGTGCCTACTAAAGGGAATTCTCATTATATATTATTATTATTATATTATTATTATTATTTATTATATTATTTATTATATATTATTAATTAATTATTATATTATTATATTATTATTATTATTATTATTATTATTATAATTGTTGTTGTTAGTTGTTGTTGTTGTTTTTTGTTGTTGTTGTCGTCGTCATCGTCGTTGTCGTCGTTGTTTAACTTACGATTAATGTATTGAATTATAGAAAAAATTGAACATAGTTAAGCAAACTACAAATCAACTTTCATAATGTAATTATAATAGTATTTGTGATTTTAGATTAATTAATTAGTAAAATAATTAAGCTAAACTGAATTGAATAGAAATGAACTGAAAATAAGCTGAAGTAAACAACCCTTATTAGTTATTACATATCTAGGTTAACTCGGGTCAGGTATGGATTGTACGATTGTTTTATTTAATCGTGTAATCCATTATGCATATATTTTATTTGATTGTCTAATTTATAATATTCAGTATGGAGTAATTTGTTTGGTGAAAAAGCTAACATTTTATAAGTAATCTAGGTTTATAGATTCAACTATTCTATACATATTTAATGTATATCTTTGTCAGTCGTGCATCGCACGGGTATTGTCTTAGTAATAATCTATAGTTGCATTCTATCTTACTTGTATTAAAAAAAATTCGACTAACTTGATTGGATACACCTATTATTATGTTAATTAAATTGTGAGTAAAATGAGTTTTTTTGAATTAAATTGTGAGTAAAATGAGTTTTTTTGAATTAAATTGATACAGGAAAAGTAAAACAAAACAAAAAAATCCCAAAGAAGTATTTCAGATTACATGACATACTATTATAAAATACAATAATAATCATTTAATTATTTAAAACAGAATAATAGCAAGAAATTTAATTTTGGGTCTTCATGTGTCTTTCAAGGATGCTTCGTGAACACTTTCAACAACATTTACTTGCACTTCAAGGCAACCCAGCTAGCGCACTTTTTACAATATTTAACGACTCTGTCAACGCAAACGGAAATCGTATATCGAATTCTCGCACCATCATTTAGGAAATAAAACACATCTGCCAAATTGTTCATGATAAAGTGTTTCCTCATCATTACCAGAATGATTAGACTGCAAATGGCGCAAGTGAAGATAGCTAGCCAGCGTACTTGAGGAAATGCAGTTACATAGACACCGGTCATGAAAGCAATGAGAGTTGAGTAGAATGATAGTCG
>SNQN01002650.1:0-24102 GCA_008642245.1 Bassia scoparia | reverse complement strand
TGCTTTGGTCATTGCTGCCCTTCGGTTCCACAACATTCAGCACACAAGGGAGATGAGGATGGCAATGTTGCTACAAGGGACTCTACTATGGACCAGACAATGTGTGAACCAATGTTGCCCTTACCCAGATGGTCTCCGGTGTCTCAAGTACACCAAGCACATGAGCTTGGCCACCTTAACCATGGCTACAGCCCAAAGAATCACGGAGACAAAAGAAGAACAAACAGAAAAAAAGTGAAAAAGGAAGGAAAAAGGCAAAATTTGAAATCGCAGCAACAATGGCAACCAATTTAAGATGATTGCAAGAACACGACTCACCGTTTATGGTGAAGAAAGCATTGGTTGTCTCCACTGCAGTCCAGAAGCGAGAAAGGCCTCAACTTCAAATTTCAAATACCATCACGTGCAGGGCATCTGGGCTATCTTGCCTTCAAAGTCAATGGAGAAACCAACAGTTAACTCTTGGACTATAAGTGAAACACGTGTATTTCCCCTATCACGTGTTCCATTATGTATTCATAAACACGTGCAAAGCTCGTGTTGTGATAAGCCAAGATTGCAACTTTAGCGCTTCTAGATTTCCTTGATGACCTGGCATTACCACATCCAGACATCTTTCCTCTTCTAGCTTCTTCCATATCCTTCTCACACCCAACCCTAAATTCACTTTCACCTTTCTCTCAAAAAAAATGATTAAACATACCCTTGGATACCTTATGGATATGCAATAGTTGGATACCCTAGGAATTTCCCGTTTTAAAGTGGCTTAACCCACAAATCAAATCAGGGTTCGTTAAAAAAAAACACACTTAACGCAAATCCACATAATTAACAGCTAATTTGGTATAATGCTCACAGTTAGAACAAGTAATCAAAAATGATGCCTATAATTGGGATTCTTGAACTGGAGCGATCAAAGTAATTTTGCAAAAAATCGGTGCCTACTAAAGGGAATTTCTCTTATTATTATTATTATTATTATTATTTATTATTATTATTATTATTATTATTATTATTTATATTATTATTATTATTATTATTATTATTATTATTATTATTATATTATTATTATTATTATTATATTATATATTATTATTATTATTATTATTATTATTATTTTATTATTATTATTATTATTATTATTATATATTATATTATTATAATTGTTGTTGTTAGTTGTTGTTGTTGTTTTTGTTGTGTTGTCGTCGTCATCGTCGTTGTCTCGTTGTTTAACTTACGATTAATGTATTGATATATAGAAAAAAATTGAACATAGTTAAGCAAACTACAAATCAACTTTCATAATGTAATTATAATAGTATTTGTGATTTTAGATTAATAATTAGTAAAATAATTAAGCTAAACGAATTGAATAGAAATGAACTGAAATAAGCTGAAGTAAACAACCCTTATTAGTTATTACATATCTAGGTTAACTCGGGTCAGTATGATTGTACGATTGTTTTATTTAATCGTTGTAATCCATTTGCATATATTTTATTTGATTGTCTAATTTATAATATTCAGTATGGAGTAATTTGTTTGGTGAAAAAGCTAACATTTTATAAGTAATCTAGGTTTATAGATTCAAACTATTCTATACATATTTAATGTATATCTTTGTCAGTCGTGCATCGCACGGTATTGTCTTAGTAATAATCTATAGTTGCATTCTATCTTACTTGTATTAAAAAAAATTCGACTAACTTGATTGGATAACACCTATTATTTGTTAATTAATTGTGAGTAAAATGAGTTTTTTGAATTAAATGTGAGTAAAATGAGTTTTTTGAATTAAATGATACAGAAAAGTAAAACAAAACAAAAAAATCCCAAAGAAGTATTTCAGATTACATGACATACTATATAAAATACAATAATAATCATTTAATTATTTAAAACAGAATAATAGCAAGAAATTTAATTTTGGGTCTTCATTTGTCTTTCAAGGATGCTTCGTGAACACTTTCAACAACATTTACTTGCACTTCAAGGCAACCAGCTAGCGCACTTTTTACAATATTTAACGACTCTGTCAACGCAAACGGAATCGTATATCGAATTCTCGCACCATCATTTAGGAATAAAACACATTGCCAAATTGTTCATGATAAAGTGTTTCCTCATCATTACCAGAATGATTAGACTGGCAAATGGCGCAAGTGAAGATAGCTAGCCAGCGTACTTGAGGAAATGCAGTTACATAGACACCGGTCATGAAAGCAATGAGAGTTGAGTAGAATGATAGTCGCAGAAAAMCCATGCTTAGATCACCCAGTCGCCTTCCCTCGTCCCCTATTTGGTTCGATGTGAAGAACCAAATGAGGCAGCATAAAGCCATAACCGAGCTGCACATGCCTATTACATCGGTGACCATAAACACCTTGAATGCTATTTCTTTGGCTAAAATCGGAAAACCTTCATTTTGGTCGTAACCACCGGGAACAGTAAATGCTGCTGTGAATGTTATCGTTGCGAGCAAGGCAGCCACCACGCCTAATGTTCCCATAAAGTCTTTCATATTTGAATACTGGACGCCGTACATACTTTCTTTAAAAAACCGGAGTTTTAGTTCTGGGTCGTGAAGTAAATCTAGCTTTTGCTTGATCATTTCTCGAAACTGTAAAGAACATTAATTAATTTTTACTCTGAATCGAAACAAATTATGCTTAACTTAATTTCCTTTCATAAAAAAGTTAGTTTAGTTTAATCCAGTTCATAAAAAAGTTAGTTTAGATGGTCCATTTTAGTGCAAAGAAATAGAGTCTTACATGGCGCAAAAAAAGAAACCGAATTGCCTCATTTGTATTTGTGTGTGCATTGTTGTAATTTGTTCTTTCATATTATTTAATTGGTTTGTTTAAATTCTACAAAAATGACCCTAAGTCCCTTCACTACTATTCACCCCCTCTTGTAGTATTCATCCGAATTAATATTTGTAATTTACGCAACTTTGTCAGTCTACCCTCCTGGTAAGAAGGAAGTCTATTGGAGTTACATTTGCAATGATCCAGAAGTTATCAAGTGAGAATTGGACTTCTAAGATTAAATTAAAGGCAAAGTCATAGATGCATCGGGTGCACAATAATTTTATTGTGCAACATATTAGAGTTACTCTTTTGGTCAATATAGTAACCTGACCCTTTTCATTAATACAGTGACCCTTATTATTTATCACTATATTGAGATAAAGTGAATAATGCATAATTATATTGATATAAAGGGTCATTATATACTTAGTGCACAATAAATTTATTGTGCATTTGATACATACAATAACTTCTGTAAATTAAATTAATGTACGGAGTATTATTTGATACTTATCTAAGCACTACCTATGAATTATTTTTTCTATAATACTATATGTTTGACAATTATTTTTGTATAAAAATTCCAAAAATAATTTTCTTAAAACAAAGCTATTTAATAAACAACACTTTAGAGAGAGAGAGATGTTAGAGAGAGAGAGAAAGCGAGAGAGAGCACCACTAAGAGTAACACCTCATCAACGGAGCAGAGTACTTGCTTTATCGACGACCACCCCGGCGGACCACTACATGGTAAACCCCATCTCTGGTAAGTCCTACTCATCGGTTGTTTCTTCACCCACATCCACTGCCACTACCACCTGTCTTCCACCCCCTGCCACCGTTCTTCCCACCTCACTTTCTCCCCCTCAACCATCCACTCCTTCCACCCCTCAACCATCCCCTTCTATCACCATTCATGTGGATTTTCCCCAAGAACTCTATAATTCTCTAACTGCAAAATGGGCAAATTCTTTGATAATCAAAGTTGTTGGAGGATCCTTCTCCTTCGAGTACCTTTCCAAATCGATCCATAAGCTCTGGAAATTGGCAAAGGCACCCTCCTTCTGTGCGATTGGGAAAGGTTTCTATGTCTTCTCACCCGATTCAGAGGCTTCTAGAGCAAAAGCACTCGCTCATCCATGGTTCCTTAATGGAAGATTTGTTGCAATTCAACCATTATGGACACCTGGCTTCAAACCCTCCAAAGCTTGTCTAACGTTAGTCCCTGTTTGGGTCTCCTTTCCAGAACTACCGGTAGAGTTCCATTCGATTGAGGTTCTAAAATTGATAGGCAACAAGCTGGGTAACTTCATCAACGCAGATCTAAGAGGAGCTCATAGGGATCGGTACCACTTTGCCCGAGTTCGACTTTTGGTTGATGTGGCCAAACCTTTGCCCCATTCCCTCTGTCTGGTAAATGTGGAACAACCACTGCATTGGGAAGATGTCCCCAAATGGTGCAAACTATGTGGAACGTTTGGTCATTGCTGCCCTTCGGTTCCACAACATTCAGCACACAAGGGAGATGAGGATGGCAATGTTGCTACAAGGGACTCTACTATGGACCAGACAATGTGTGACACCAATGTTGCCCTTACCCAGATGTCTCCGGTGTCTCAAGTACACCAAGCACATGAGCTTGAGCCACCTTAACCATGGCTACAGCCCAAAGAATCACGGAGACAAAAGAAGAACAAACAGAAAAAAGTGAAAAAGGAAGGAAAAAAGGCAAAATTTGAAATCGCAAAAAGGAAGGAAAAAAGGCAAAATTTGAAATCGCAGCAACAATGGCAACCAATTTAAGATGATTGCAAGAACACGGCTGCACCGTTTATGGTGAAGAAAGCATTGGTTGTCTCCACTGCAGTCCAGAAGCGAGAAAGGCCTCAACTTCAAATTTCAAATACCATCACGTGCAGGGCATCTGGGGCTATCTTGCCTTCAAAGTCAATGGAGAAACCAACAGTTAACTCTTGGACTATAAGTGGAAACACGTGTATTTCCCCTATCACGTGTTCCATTAATGTATTCATAAACACGTGCAAAGCTCGTGTTGTGGATAAGCCAAAGATTGCAACTTTAGCGCTTCTAGATTTCCTTGATGACCTGGCATTACCACATCCAGACATCTTTCCTCTTCTAGCTTCTTCCCATATCCTTCTCACACCCAACCCTAAATTCACTTTCACCTTTCTCTCAAAAACAAACAACAAACATGGCTTATGCCAACTCCTCCCCCGACACAACCTCACCACAAAAACCTTCACCTCCAGACTCTCCTCTCCCCAAACAGAACCATCTTCATCACGCATCCTCTGACAGCACCACCAAACCTATCATGCAACGAGAGGCCCATCTGGACCCATATTGAAGTGGACCCGATGAAGTGGCTCTTCTATGCCCAGACCATGACGGGAAAAATTTGGGTCCCGAAGCATATGATCCGGAAGTTCATGATGAACCCAAGAGCTGTGGATCTCCCATACTTGGATCTGGTGATGACTGCGGATGGAGGGGAACCTTTTGTACCAGCACACATCCCGAACCTCGAAGATCTGCGAGGATCCTTTCCAATTGCAACAAAACACTTCGAAACTTGGCTGAAGAGCATCCCAAACACAGACGAGACTCTCCACAAGGAGGACGATGTATTGTTCTTACTGGATCTGCAACCGATATTGCCTCCATCGAGGCAAATATATTTGTTGACCTCAGAGGCTACAACAGTGGTTTGCAACAACTTCTCCAACTCGTTTTTCCTATTCAGGATAGTCGACCACACAAGGAAGCTCATCTTGAGCATGGAGTCCACCAAAAAGGAGGAGTGGCTACTTACTTCAATAGTAACCCTTTGTCCTATCATCCGATTCCCTACTGTCAAGAAGAAGTGGAAGAGGATGAAGTCACTAGCTTAGAGGGAGATTCAGGGGACTCTTTCCCTTTTAATGAGTGGGACTACGCGGAGCCATGGGGTTTCTTTGGTAGTCTGTTGCTACTGTGGGATTCAACCAGGGTGAGTTTCACTCCCGTGGGCAAGGATCTCCACTCATTGCATGGGGTGGTCCATGTAAAGGATTCCAACTCTTCTTTTGTTTTTTCTGGAATTTATGCTAGTACTAGGTTTCGTAGAAGAAAAATTACTTGGTCTGAATTAGTTGATATGTCTTTTGATATTACTCTGCCTTGGTTGGTCATTGGGGATTTTAACGAGGTGAGAAACCAAACGGAAAAAATGGGGGGTAGGCCTGTAAATTTGTCTCGGTGTAATGCCTTCAATTCATGTATTGCCTCTGTTGGACTTATTGATTTGGGAAGTTCGGGCCTTCGTTTCACTTGGACAAATAAATCCCAAAGGAGACCCAACTAGTGCAAGCTGGACAGAGCCCTGGTCAATGGGAAGTGGTTAGAGACCTGGCCACATACTCAAACCACCAATCTCTCCAGACACTCATCGGACCATTCCCCAATCCTACTCTCCACTGAACCCTCTACCCCGTTCCAACCAAGAGGCCCTAAACCTTTCAGGCTTGAAGCATCCTGGTATCTAGAGCCCTCCTTCAATGCCCTTTAATCTTCTTCTTGGTCAGTGGCTCCCTCCCTACTACCACAGAAACTTCTTGCCCTTTCCACAAAGATCAAACACTGGAGCCATGTTAATTGCCCAAATTTCTTTCACCAATAGAAAAGACTAATGGCTAGACTCAAGGGCATCCAACAAGCCCTTGAATCCTCTCCTCACAATTCCTATCTGTGAAACCTTGAACTCTTGTTGAGCCAGGAAGTAGATGAAGTGCTTAACAAAGAGGAACTGTATTGGCAAGTCAGAGCCAGGAAAGAGGTTGGCTAAAAGGGGGGGATAGGAACTCTAGTTTCTTCCACCATGCTGTTAAGATTAAAAGGAAAAGGAATAGGATTACCCGTTTAGTGAATGATGTAGGCTTGGAACTCTCTCAGCCTCAGGATATAGCAGTGCATATCCAAGGTTTCTTCCATGACCTTCTCTCTACTGATAGGAGTAGTGTTCCTAGATTTGATACAACCTTTGGTGACATTAATGTCTCCTATAAGCCTTCTATCTCAGAGGTTAGGAAGGTTGCCTTCAATATGGGAGCCCTTAAAGCTCCTGGTGTGGATGGATTCCACCCTATGTTCTTCCAAAAACACTGGAAAGAATTAGGAGTGGATGTCACCACCTACATTTCTGAAATTATAGAGACAGGTGAGGTCCCTACAGCTCTTAATCAGACTTTCATCAGCTTGATCCCAAAGGTGGACAATCCAGAGAGCATTAAGTAGTTTAGACCCATTAGCCTATGCAATACAACTTATAAAATTCCTTCTAAACTCTTGGTGCATAGGATTAGACCTTTACTTAATGACCTCATCTCCCCCAATCAAAGTAGTTTCCTACCTGGCAGGGGGACTGACCTCAACTACCTAGTTGCAACTGAAATCCTTCACTCAATTAGAATTAGGAAGGGCGGGAATAGATGGATGGCTTTAAGTATTGATCTAGAGAAAGCTTATGATTGGATTGAGTGGAATTTCATTTATAAGGCTTCAATTCATAAGGGCTTTGACAAATCCACTTGTAACCTCATTATGAGTTGTGTGACTTCTGTTTCCTCTGTAGTGTTAGTGAATGGTAAGCCAACTGAGTTTTTCAACCCTACTAGAGGACCAAGGCAGGGTGACCCACTCTCCCCTATGTCTTTATCCTTTGCATGGATCACCTTACTGATCTTATCAATGAAGCTTGCTTGGAGTCCTCTTGGCTCCCCTTTTCTTTGACTAGATAGAGATACTCTGTATCTCACCTCCTCTTTGCTAATGACATCCTTATTTTTGGTGAAGCCACCATTGATACCTGTCAAGCCATTATCCACACCCTCTCATCTTTCTCCTCTTCCTCTGGTCTTAGGGTCAATCATAATAAAAGTAGAGTGTACTTTTCCAAAAATACACCTCAGTCCTTAGTTGACACTATCTCTGAGACCTTGAACATGCCTATACATAAGGCCCTAGGCCTTTACTTGGGGTTCCCACTTACAGACAAGAGACCTATTAGAAACCAACTCTTACACCTCCTCAGAAGGTCCAGTCTAAACTTTCCTCTTGGAAGACTAAGTTTGTTAACAAAGTTGGGAGCGTGACTCTCATCAACTCTATTCTAACATCTATCCCACACCATACCAAGCAGTGTATCCAATTACCATCCAACATCCTTTTAGATCTTGAAAAAACCATCAGATACTTCTACTGGGGCAACAGGGCAGGCCACAGGGGCCTTCCCCTTATTTCTAGGGCAAAAATCACAGCCCCAAAGGATTTAGGTGGCCTAGGAGTCAAGGATATGAGGATCCTTAATGATATAGCCTTAACAAAGTTGGCTTGGAAACTACATTCTTCTGATAACCTGGCCACTAGGTTCCTGCATGCCAAGTACATAGATAACAGGACTGCTCCCCTTCCTTTCCATAGAGGTTCATCTGGCAGAACTTAGGAAGGAGTTGGAATACCTTTGAAAATTCTTCAGGCTGGGTAGTTGGGAATGGGAGGGACATTCTTTTTTGGGATGATATCTGGACACCTTTTGGGAGACTCAAGGGTTGTGTTTCTGGCCCTCTTTCTGTAGAAGAGTCTGAGAGGAAAGTTGAGTCTGTCTTAGTTCAAGGCTCCTGGCATGTAGATCTCTTAACCATTGACCTCCCATCTCATATCAAGTTATGGATTCTTAATTGTCTGCCAAACCTGGGCCAGGATAGGTTGGTGTGTTGGTTGGCAAAGAGGGATTCCTTTGACAGCCCCCTTTTGTATAGACAATGTTGGGGAAACTTACACAATCACCATATCCCTGACTTTGATTGGCAGCTTCTGTGGCACACCCTCTGCCCCTTTAAAATACAAATGTTTCTTTGGCAATGCACTTGGGAATCCTTACCAACCAAAGCTCAACTTTTCAAGAGAGGTATTTCTCAAACAAATTCCTGTCCTTTCTGCCCATGGACCCTAGAGACCACTCTACACATCCTAAGGGACTGCCCTAGAGCCAAGCAAGTTTAGGACTTAGTACACACACCTTCAATCTCACCCTCAAACCAAATTGAGCTATTGTTACATAACCATTTATCTCTGAAAGATATTGTACTTCAGGTTCCTTGGCCCACACTGTTTGGTTTCATCACCTGGAGGATCTGGATTAGGATAAATCACTGGATCTTTTACCAAAAGGATCTTCACATCCAGCCTTTTTTAACACAGACCTTGCACCTTGCTCAAGAGTTCATTCAGGCTCAACATAGAAACCCTAACCCAAGCCACATAGACCATGTTATTTTCAACCCTTTCACCACCCACTATATCATATTCATTGATGCTGCTTTCAACCCACGTATATACTTGTCTGGGGGGCTTTGGTGTGATCTGTAGTGACAGGACTGGCATTTGAAAGAAGGATTTGGCTGGTTGCTTCAGGGCTGGGGATTCAAATGTGACAGAAATGAGGGCCTTGCACTTTGCCTTGTTATGGATTCTTAGGAACAGATGGTCTCATTGTGTTATCTTCTCAGATTCCAAGGTTACTGTGGATAATGTTACAAGTAAAGCTAAGTATATTGACAGATATGTTTACCTCACAACTGTTTGTAGGGGTCTAATGCAAGAGGCTCAAGTGTAGGGCCTTCAAAAGGCAAGCAGATGGCAGACTCAGGGAGCTGATGCTTTGGCAAAGATTATGCTAGCTAATCATGTGGATTTAGATAATTTTTTGTTTGTGCACCACCCTCCCAGTAGGGATATGAATTGTATTGCTAATTGTGCATTGACTTTAACCTATGGAGAACTTTGTAGCTTAGGTTATTTTGAGCAAGCAGGTAGCTTGTTAGGGGACTCTTTAATTGAGACTTGGCATGTATAACTATTGAGTTCCCTAGTTTTTGCATTAGTGATGACAAACAGTTGCAAGAACAGGTACATTGGTTGGATGAAATACAGCTGGTTCTAAACAGCTGAGAAACTGTTCTTGGTCACTTGAAAGAAAATGACATGTATGCTAACAAGTTATATATTAAAATTTTCTATGTGTTTTAGCATACAGGTTTTTCCAAATTCTCTGAGGCAAGAATGTCCTTCGAGTTAATCTCGTAAATATTCCAAGTTTGAAAGAAGATAAAGGGCAAGCTTTGAAGATTTGAAGAATATGAAGATTAGTTCAGGTTTTAGACTAGGTCTTTATATTGTATAAATGCATAAGTGTGGTTGATTGCTTGTATTATTGATGAACAGATTATGTGACTTTTTTTGTAGAGTTGAAGACAACTAGACCAGTTGTGTTAGTTGGCTTCAACAACTACCAGTTAGGAGAACAGTTCTACTGTTCTCACAACTCTGATCACCTTGTCGAGCAAGTAAATCGTTTTGAAGACTTTCTAAAAAAGATTTTTGAAAACTTCGAGGCTGATCTAGTAAGAGTATTTACTTAGGAAATATTTGTGTAATTGTTTTAGTCGAAGTTAGTTAACTAGAATATTATTTTATCTTGTATTAAAAACACTAGTGGAAAATCTGACATATAATACTTTGCAAATGCTTCGGGTGTTAAAAAAAACACGAAGCATTTATTGTTAATAATGCCTCGGGTATTAAAAACCACGTTGTTGCATTTTAAAAGAGCGTCCCAGCTCTCTAAAACAAGAAAATATTCTCTCCTTTTTCAATCTCCGTAGGCGAATTAATTATATTATTTTTCCACAAAAAATTAACACTCCATTATGGTCCCACTTTCACTTCTATTCAAGATTTAAACAAATTAGAAAAATTATACTACTCCAACAAAATAAAATTCATTTTATTCAACTATCAAAACATAATACCTAAACAAATTATTTCACATCGACATATTCTTCTTCTTGCATTCCTCTTTTCAAGCTCCATCATCTTTCACCAATCTGTAGTTTACAGGCCGCCGTTTCGCCCAATTCAACCGCGTCACCCACTTTCGCCGCCGTTTCGACTGCGTTCACCGCCCAACAATGCATTTGCGTACTGCCCAAAATTCAGCCCTAAATTACAGTCGAATACCTTCAACAGTTTTGACACAGTCGTTGACGGCCAATAGCTCCAAAACGCGCGTGCACCACCGGTGTTACCGGCCAATATATAGCACCACCAATCGCCTTCTTGACCGTGAATTGAAATTTTGCTAAGTATGTTCTATTTTTGTCTTTTTTCTTCTTCTTTTCAAAGTTAATTTTCTGATTATTTACTATTAAAGTAGAGTTGAATATGCTTAGTGTTCTCTTGATTCTTGATGCTTATAGACTTTGCTTGTGAACAATTTGACCAATTCATTATCTTATTGTGAACGAAATTCTTGTTATGTTTCAAGGGTACTTTGAATGTTTAATTTAATTTAATTTAATTTAATTTAATTTAATGAAATTATAGGTACGTGGCTTGTTGTTGTCTCCGCCGTGGCTGCTGTTGCTTCGAACTGCGTGGCTCGCCATTGCCATCACATAGCTTACTTCTGCTCTCATCCGTACAAGGCTACTTTGTTCGTCGCTGTTGTGGCTCACTGTTGTTTGCTCGTCATTGCCATTCACGCTTCTATACTCGTGAGTGCTAGCTTACTTATATAATAACATGTATTTTGGTTTTAAATAGTTTAATTGAAAAAATATCCATTAAAGAATTAAAGGCATAAACTTAGTGTATTGAATGAAATGAGTCTCTGGTGGCTACTGACCAAACTCACGACATCACTTCAAATGCAATTTAGTAAGTTCCTGATAAGAATGTCACATCAGCGTACCAAAAGTGTTCAATTTTTCCTATTGATTATGTGTTGTTATATGTGGGAATATTCTACTTTTCTTTATGTTGGATTGGTGGTATTGCTAAGGAAGTGCAATGCCTTAGTCTTTGAAGAGAGTGATGTATAATCCAAAATCTTCGTTCATTGTTCAAGTTCTAATTTGAAATATTAGGATGATTATGTCCTGTTTTGGCTAATTGATGCTTGTTTATAGTAATAAGATTTGTGAGCAGAAGCACTGAATACTTCATTGTGGACTAATTACAAATGGCATTCTAATTAATGTATTGAAATGTGTTGATCTAACTAGCTACTACCATATATTGCTGTTATATGTGTATAGGCATGGTGAAAAATCAAAGCTAGCGAAAAAACATAGTTACACACCAACTACTAAACCGGCAGGATCATGATGTTCCCATTACTCCAAAAGAGGTGACACATCTTTTTTCTAGTTTTTATTGATTTATGCTACAAGCTGTCTTCGTTATTTTGTGCCTCATGTAATTAAGTGTTGAAATATATCATCGGGGTTGAGATGAAAAATATTATGTATCTATGACTTCAACCCATTTTTTGTTAGGATTCCATATATTTTCTATTCTGATAATTTTGCAGCAAATTCACGGGTTTTGCAGATTGATGGAGTCGGGCTAATGACTACAGTTGATTTGATGAAGCTTTAGTACAGTCTTGAGTTTATTCAAGGATGGACTGGTCAGTCTGCTTTCTACCTAATTTGAATAAAAGTCATCATATTTCAAGATGAATATTGGATTGTACATTTTTATGAGGAACTCAATTCGCAATGGCCTTGACCTTAAAATGTTGATAAGGTTCGACATTGCAACTATTTCTACCTTTCTATTTACGATGAAAGTGTTGCTATTTATTCTTACTACATGATATAACATTTGAGATTCTTAATCACTGATGTTGAGTATTTCACTATATAATCTTCATCCTTTTTGTTTGACAGGAGTTTCTGAGATTGTGGTTCTAGATAATGTAACCATATGAAGATGAGGTTGAGAATTGTGAATTGAGCTAGCTGAGCCTTTTTTGTATGTTTTTCTTTTTTGATAACTTGGAAATTTAGTTGTCCTATGCTGATACAAATTTTGTTTTCAGCTTGCTTCCAAATGTCTTTAGTTGAATACAAAATTAGAGTTGTCCTAAAAATGGACCAATATCAGCTCAGTATTTGATCCTAAATGACTTTTGTGGGCCTTAATTGAATAGCGGAGACAGCCTTATAAAGCCTAATGAATGATGACAAGACATTGAATAAAGCTTTAAAACATGTAGTAGTAGTGTTGTGAGAATTGGGGAACAAAAATGCTAAAATGACCAAGACTCACTAGTATTTGACCCGATAATGACATTATTGTGGGCTATTGAATGCAACACAAGTCTTAGAAACCCAATGAATGTTTATAGGAATGAAGAAAGTTTTAAAACATGTAAGGAATGGTATTGTGAGAAGTTGGTGGAAAAACAAACCTAAAAATGACCAAATTCACTCTAGTATTTATCCTAAATGACTTTGTGGCGGCCCAAAGTGAATCGCGAAAAGCCTTATAAAGCCTAAATGAGTGTATAGACATGAATAAAGTTTGAAAACATGTAGTGAGGTAGTGTTGTGAGATATAGGGAACAAAAACGCCTAAAAAATGGACCAAAACTCACTAGTATTTGACCGAAATGACCTTATTGTGGCTACTTAATACAAAACAAGTTCTTAGAAAGCTTAAATTAATTTTATAGGACATGAAGAAAGTTTTAAACATGTAAAGTAGTTGTGAGAAGTTGGGGAAAAAACACCTAAAAATGACCAAATTCACTAGTTTTTGATCCTAAATGACTTTGTGGTGCCTAATTGAATGCGAACAAGCCTTAATAAGCACAGCTAATGAATGTTATAAACCGCAATGAGTAAAGTTTAAAACATGTAGTAGGTATGTTGTGAGAATTGGGGAACAAAAACGCCTAAAAATAAGTACCAAACTCACTAGTATTTGACCCGAAATGTCCTTGTTGTGGCTAATTGAATGTCACAACTAAGTCTTAGGAAAGCCTAAATTAATGTTATATGCACATGAATAAAGTTTTTAAAACATGTAAAGGTAGATTGTGAGAAGTTGGGAAAATACACCTAAAAATGACCAACTTCACTAGTTTTGATCCTACTGACTTTGTGGCATCTAATTGAATGCAAACAAGTCTTAGATAGCCTAAATGAATGTTTATAGGACATGAATAAAATTTTAAAGACTTGTATTAGGTAGTGTTGTGAGAAGTTAGGGAACAAAGCTTTAAAAATTGACCAAGGTCACTAGTATTGACTTAAAATGACCTTTTGTCATGCCTAATTGAATGTAAACAAGTCTTTAAAAAGCTCTAAATGGATTTTTAAAGGACATGAATAATGTTTTTAAAATATGTAGTAGGTTTTTTTAACACAACAAATTGTAGTAGGATTGAGTTATGAAGATGTTGGAGGAAAAACAGCCTTTAATATATATGGATAATGAATTTTTTAAAAACATGTAGTAGCTATTGTTATTGTTCATAAAATTAAAGAATATGTGAAATGAAGTGTGTAAATCATTTATGCATGTTTTTCATGGTTTTTTTGTCAGGTTTTCAACACAGAATGTAAAAGCCTTTTGCAGTTGAAGAATCAATGAAGTCGAGACAAGTGTGCAACTATATTACGGAAAATTGTCTTTGAACATATATATAGTCTGCGTTGTAGGTGTACATAACTTTTTGGGGTTAATAGCTTGTAATAGCTAATAGATTGGTATATTATTAAGCTATGTTTTTGGAATATTTAGGTTAATTGATGAAATGATAGAACATTTGGGAATATATGTTTTCAAATTTAACGATGTATGACGGTTTATCATTGTTATAGCTAATGGATAAGATTTGGGAAAAATTAGCTCTTTTTGGACAGGTTCTTGTTGAAATTGGAGTGTATAATATTATTTAAAAAAAATAACTCAAGTGCTTCGGGTATTACATAAGCACGAAGCATTAAATTATCATTACAGGCTAAAAGAAATCATATAATGCCTCGTGCTTTCAGAAACCGAGGCATTGGATGTTTAAATGGCGTCGGGATTTAAGATGCCCAAGGCATTTGTGACGTCTAAATTCCTCGGGCGCGTACCCGAGGCATTGTATAAATGAGTTGCAGCAGCGACGTCTACTTGTAATGCGGGCATGGCCGAGCAGCAGCTCTATTTTGGCCCGAGCCAGATGTCTTTTTCACTAGTGAAATAATATCTTGTAAACTTTTCTAAAATATGTGTGGATCTTGTGGAAACAAATTATCTCACATATTGTAGGGTTATACGACTATGATCAATTGCATGGCTTTTGCTATAAATATCTCATGAGTATGCGACTCTTACAAATGAGATTCTCTCCGAGCTTAAAAGAGTTATATTTCGTGAGAAAGAAAGTCTTAGTTTACATCAAGCAAGCATAGACTCATACTAGTGCATATATTGAGCTTTCATTTACTCTTGAACGCTCTTTGTGAGAGTTATTGAGAGAAAAGAAACTTGTATTGGATCATCAACAAGGGTTGGTGATCGCGGTAGCATTGAGAGTTCATTGCGAGTGCTGTGAGTTCAAGTGCGAAATAGCACACTTGGGTTGAGTGTGGGGGTTCATTGTGTGAGAGGTCATACATTGAGGAGAGTGGAGAGTTACTATTATTCATTCAGAGTAGAATTAATAAAAGAACTTCATGGTCTAAGGAGACGTGTCAAGCCAAAGTTTGGGTGAACCTCGTTAATATCTTGTGTCCTTTATTATTATTCGATAACTGTTTAACTAATAATTTCGCTGTGAAGACCAATACAACTGGTCTATCTGACTAGAACAAACCTTCAATAACTCTATTAAGCCCTAGCTGAGCTAGGCAACTCCTATTTATGTTATGCCCCATTAACTCAAAAAAAAAAAAATCTTAAAACCGTTCTAGTTTTTACTAAATGCAAGTTAGGATGATGTTTTTTTTGTTTCTATTTACTGTATTTATTTACTTAATGGCATAATGTAATAAAATTGAAAATTTAGAGCTTGTAATTGAGATTCGGACTTTTTGTTGAAAAATCAATTTTGGTTGTCTTTTTAATAGGTTTTAAAAGTAAATTTTAGTATTAAAAATTTTACTGTGGGAAAAGTTGGGGTGAGATAAAATAGCAAGTCGTCATTATCTGAATATCGAAGAGATAAAAGACAAGTTATTGAAATGATTAGAAATTGTTTGGTTAATGGTAATGATTAACTAATTAAGTATAGAAGAAAAGTAAGAATAAAAGACGGGAGCGAGGTAGGCACACGCACTCTAATACAAATATAGAAGATAAGATACTACCTAACAAGCTACTAACCTTGCGAGGGATGTCTTGAGTTGTACTTGTTTCCAGCAAATCCATAGGAGTCTTGCCATCATTGTTTTGTCGAAAAAGTAACAGAGGAATGTGCTGTGGGATCAAAAGTTGAGCGATGCCAAATCGAAGCTGTAGAATAGCAAGATGTAAAGGCGTGTTTCCTTCACTATCACCTTGATTCATCAGACTTAGAAACTCTCCTGTTCGATTGAAAGTTGAATTGAAACCAAAGTCATCGAGGTCAAGATCAGGCATCAAGTGAAGGAAATTCCGACCAAACTGAGAGTCTACTTGTAATTTTGTCTCTGGACACAACTCTCGTATTTGTATGGCTATATTTAGTCTTCTACTCTTCACGGCCCTCAAGAAAGGAGTGAAACCATCAGCATCATACATATGCACCACCCACCCATCTTTGTCTATTAACAACTTCACCATTGCTGTTGTAACGGAAGCGCCGAAAATTAACAAACTACGAAAACAAAAAAATAAGATAACACCAATAACACACAAAGATTTAACGAGGTTCACTATCAATGCGATAGCTACGTCCTCCTGRCCGGTACGAATATGTTTACTATGGAGATTCAAATGGAATACAATTGAGAGACTGGTAATTCTCCCAAGAATTCACTCTCTAATACTCTCAATGTGTTTTCCTCACAAAAGTGGCTTGAATAACTAATCGAATTGAATAATAATTAACCCCTAACCATCTATTTATAGGGAGTACAAAAGATATATGGAGTATAAGATAATATATGAGGATTGCCAAACAAGAAACCCCAAAATAATATCTATATCTATATCTATATCTATATCTATATCTATATCCAAAGTGGCGTGTATAAGATATATCTTTCTAAAAGCTACCAAACAACCTCATACTAATATATCTTTCCTGCCAAAAACGCATCTTGAAGCCGAATTTACTCCGTATAACCATCGTATGACTTGATTAATACAAGTCACACCAAAAAATTCTCCACAATTGCTACTGCTATCCCTGCACCTTTATGACATAATAAGAAAAACAAATAGAAACACACAATAAGTACATATATATTGTTGTTGCCTAACTTTATATCCATGCAATAAGTGAGTGTATCAATATACTTTATTTATATAAATTTTAATCCTACGGTTGTTCTAGTTTTTGGTGTATGTAATAAACAAGGGGCATAAATAATTAACACTTAACATTCTTTACATTTGTTTTATTTGGTGCCTTTTTATCAATGGTTGAGTTATATATTTTAATTAATTAATTAATTCATCATAAATTACTAGATTCATTAAAACTTGCCTAGGCCAATTTAATAAATAGTGCATGCGTCTAAGAAAGAAGCTAGCTAAGTAGAATGGGAAATAGTCGTAAAAGGTGCAATTAGCTTAAATTAAATTAGAATACGTACTAGGGATGGTATATATGCAATATGCAACGAAGTCACGTGTAACACAATGATATATAATATCTTCCACCTCAATTGATAAGAACCCATCCACTATGCAATTTAAACCACAAATTAAAGACAGTTTATACACTTACTCCGTCAGCCGTGGCGAGAAAGGACGTGGAGAGGAGTTTCGTTGGTATTGTTATGTGAGATTTTACACTTACCGGTTATTCTGATACTGTAGCGACAAAGGACGTGGAGAGGAGTTTCGTTGGAGTTGTTTGTTTCCGGAAAATTCTTTGGTGGTCTGTGGTGAAAATTACCACCGAAGTCTACCAAAGTCAAATCCCACATGGCACCCCAATTTACACAGTCACACTTCCTATTTACACAGTCAGATATTATATTTATGTATTTTTATTGGTATTTGGTTGTATTGGTACTGTATTATGGTATTTCGTTCTTTTTTTTTTTAACAGGCACAATTATTAATTTTATTATGGTATTTCCAATTTGCGATCTTTAACAGCTTCATTATTATGGTATTGTTCATCAATGGTGGCTCGCTGCAAGCATTGTAAAAGAGGCAAGGTGGCTGGCTGCCATTAATGGTGGCTCGCTGCAAGCATTGTGACAAGCACTATTATTGTTTACCAGTTCAATGTTCATCAATGGTGCAAAAAAAAAAATAGTTCATCAATGGTGACTGGCTGCCATTAATGGAACTCCCAGTGAAGAACAATTCACAACCAACTGCCATCATTGAGAGTTTAATAGTACGGGATATGAAATGTAATTTTGTGTGTACTTATAATTGGGTCCTCATTGTTTCGTTGTTGATTAACACACAACCATTAATGGGGGTCACGAGTTCGATTATTTTTCAAGTTGAAGAATTTCCTTTCTATTAGACAGCAGTGGATTGGGACGACGAAGAAATATTCCTAGCACTTTAGGTAGTCACCGATAGTAATTTAGACACTCGCAAATTAAAGGTTGTGAAATGATGTCATCACAATGATCATCAATGAAGAAAAATCTAACAATCCAACTGCCATCATTGGGTGATCGTGGGTTTATAATGCACCTGAAAATACTCAATTGTAAAATATTTAAAAATAAGTATTTGATTTAGAAGGAGAAAATAGGGGATGATTAAAAAACTAACATCGCAAAATATAAGGAACAGGTAGAATAAGTTGCAAACCGTTAAAAAATAAATATTCAATAACTTATTTCAAATTTATTGTTAAAAAAAAAAATTATTGTTCAATACAAGTCTTAGTTTCTTGTTTCGCATGTAATATCATTGCCTACAAAATGTCACAAACACTATGTACTAAATGTTATTAAACCATTAACTTTATCTTGGTGATGTCCATAACAATTTAAGGTGACTATCCAAAACATTTATGGAATATTACTTTCGTCTCTATCCTCTTGTTGTATGTAGTTAACTAGTTATGACCATGAATCATCATTTCATTTTATAGGCACCAAAAATCAATTATCAAATTTTGTTGTACTATTGACAAACAATCACAAATAAAATAATCTCTGAAGACAGATTCATGGCACAACCAAATATCTGGATGTGTCCAAAAACCTAGGGTCACGAGTTCGATTATTTTCAAGTTGAAGAATTTTCCCTTTCTATAGACGACAGTGGATTGGGACGACGAAGAAATATTCCTAGCACTTTAGGTAGTCACCGATAACATTTAGACACTGCCAAATTAAAGGTTGTGAAATGAATGTCACACAAATGATATCAATGAAGAACAAATCAACAATCCAATGCCATCATTGGGTGATCGTGGGTTTATAATGCACCTGAAAATACTCAAGTGTAAAATATTTAAAAATAAGTTATTTGATTTAGAAGGAGAAAATAAGGATGATTTTATAAAAAACTAACATCGCAAAATATAAGGACAGGTAGATAAAGTTGCAAACGTTAAAAATAAAATATTCAAAATAACTTGATTTCAAATTTATGTCAAAAAAAAAATTTATTGTTCCAATATCAAGTCATTTAGTTCTGGTTCGCATTGTAAATCATTGCCCTACAAAAGTCAAAACACTATGTACTAATGTTATTAAACCATTACTTTATCTTGGTGATGTCCATAACAATTTAAGGTGATACCCAAAACATTTATGAATATTTACTTTTCGTCTCTATCCTCTTTGTAGTATTAACTAGTTATGACCATTGCAAATCATCATTTCATTTTATAAGGCCACCATAAAATCAATTATCAATTTTGTTGTACTATGAAACAAATCACAAATAAAATAATCTCTTGAGATGACAGATTCATGCACAACCAAATACTGGATGTGTCCAAAAACCTTTAGGTCACGACCTGAAATAATAGAAATATTTCTTCATCGTCCCTATCAACTGTCGTCTGTAATTTCGACTATTGCTCATCACCATGTTTATAGTTGATAAGCCATCCATTAAATCAAATATTAAATTAGAAACTCGGAAATATGTTTAGTCAATATCATTGTCAAATCACAAATCGACAACTTAAAATCAAAATTCACGCAACAATTTTAATGAATAAAAAAAATCACCATTAATGAAGAATGCTAATGGCTGAGCAAAGTGATAATGTCCATTTCCAGATAAATGATATATAAAGACGGTATATTACTATATTGGAATATGAGAAGAAACCGACATAAATAATAAGCAAGCAGGTAGTTAAACTAATGCAATACAATCGACCATAAGAAATATCTATAATACCAGTGAAATACTATAATACCACTGAAATAATATAATACCACTGAAATACTATAATACCAGTGAATACTCTAAATAAAATAAATACAGAATATATGACTGTGTAAATGGAAAATATGACTGTGTAATTGAGAAACTGCTTATATGGATAGATGGAGGGCTTAGATTGTTTTGACTTTGATAGATTTCGGTGGTCATTTTCACCACAGACCACCAAAGAAACATCCTTTGTTTCCCGAAGTGACTTTGCATCCACTATCTCCTCTATTAAGAACTTTGCCATATCATATTGGTGATGCTGAAGTGCAAGATGAAGAAGGGTGTCACCGTTGAAATCTTTGGCTTCCCATGGCGGCAACGGATAACAACTTGCTTGCTCTTTTATCTCTCTCAGAACATCCTTCAAACTGCCAATTATGATTAAGTAATGCAATGGTGTAGTTAGCAAAGAGTGAAAAGGTGTGCATCCATTGAAGTCAGTTTGACAAAGAAGGATGGGCAACTTCTTTCCAGCTTCGTCCACGAACTCCTTCATCTTTAGAATTAATTCATCCCCCAGTGTGGCGTTTTGGAATGCTACATGAAGAATGTTGGTGCCATCTGGAAGTCGACTTAGAAAGTGATGATCATCATACTGCGGATCTCTAAGCCTCTCCAGTAAATATTCCCAATTCCCATTATAAGCAGCTTCAATCATTTCTTTCGGCATCATTATTTCATCTTTCATCATGATGTTGGACCGTCTTATGTCGTCCTTCTACAATAAAAAAAAATCACTCCCATACATTTTTATCTACGAAAGTAATTGTTTTTGTCAATATTTTAAATATTTTATTTTATTCATGTATTTAAACTTTGATTTCTCCTATCTTTAACAWCTCAAATACTAATTCAAACAAACTTCAAGTAAACGAACACTAGATGAATAAAACCAAACGCTACATGATGTAAATTTCACTGATTGCTATACAATCCTCACCTTCCACATTTTCCCTCCCAAATAATTTTTTTAATAATTATTGAATAAAAAATACAAAGAAGAATTTAATCAATGTTAATAAATGTGTTTTTGGGTAAAATTTATATATTTATTAATCTAAGTATAATTATAAATTTATTATTTTTCTGAAAATAAAACCTTATTTTTAAATAATTACAATTTTAAAATAACAAATTTTGAATTGGTTTAGACAAATATATACTTTATTATTATAAAATTGTGTAAGTATTCAATTTCATAATAATAAAGTGTATGATTATGTACCGTATTATCAAGGAAGCCGCTTGTACTTGAGTGAATGAGATTAGTAGGCGAAATCCCTTCATTATTTTGGATAGCAAAGTTAGCGTTGCACTCAATCATGGCTTTCACCATATTGACGTCGCAGTTCAATATAGCCATATGCAGTGCCGTATTTCCATCCACATCTTGCTGATCCATCAAGATAGAAATTCCAGGGATTCTTAGAAACTCTCTTGCCTTTGAAAAAGTTGGAAATTCGATGTAGTGCAAGACGGATTTACCCTTTGGGTCGCATATCTCAACACACTCTGGATAACATTTCATTATATGTTCAACGGCTGTTAAATAGGACTTTTGTGCTGCTCTTAGTAGAGGCCAGGAGTCATTCCATCTTCATCCTTCAAGCAACACATTGTTGCAGCAAAATCTAACAATTGCTTTATGAGTGAGAGTGAGTCTTCTTCGAAAAGGCTTTTTGTATAGTCCACTGATGCTCCCAAGCTATTCAGTTTATTAACCATATTTGTCATTGACATCTTGGCATCTGCACACACAAAATTTGTAGATCCAATAATAATAACTCATATTAAGTTTTAAAATTTTATACAGCGTAATAATAACTCATATACCTCATAAGTATAACGTGATAACTCATATATACTCCCTGACTCCCAAGGTATAGCGTTATACCACATATACCCCTGTTAACTACTTGTCCATTAGAATAAGGTATTTGGGCTATTATCTGTAAGTTTAGGGGTATATGAAGTATTTTGAAAATTTCGAGTGTACATGAGTTATTACGCTATACTTTGAGAGAATTTGAGGAAATAATATCCATTGGATTTATGTTTGGGTAAAACAATTATCGTTTAAAAGAAAATAATTTCCAAATTTACAAAGTATATTCTTCTTCTTTTCATATCAGAAAATTCAATTTGGTAGCAAAAATTTACAAAAAGTAAAACAGACAAATTACTTGGCATGCTCGAGTAAATTTTAAGTCAGAAAATTTTAAGCTTCCAGTTACTTTCATCGATTATCCAAGAGTTTATTGATCGGATTTGAATCATTGAATTTTTCCAACATTCGAAATATTACTGTAATATTCTCATTATCATATTTATTATTCATGTTATGTAATACTTAGTGGATGTCCATTGATCTCCTAGGTATATTAGGTTTCTCAATTAATCTAGAATAATCTTGTAAGTAGTATAGTAAATATACGACATACATGTTTAGTAGAGTATATATTACTCACCTTCACTTACAACAATAACAATGAAGGAATAAAATACTATATGGTAAATAAAAAAAATTATATATAATATAAGGTCTAATATTATATACTATGATGCTAGTATATTGAGGTCTGTTTCGTACGCATACTTGTATATTCAGGTGTGTTTCCGCTTACTTTTTAGTTCTGCGTCATTTTGTGTGTTAATGCCTCTTTTTTCTTCCCTTGTTCTTCCTTTCTGTTCTGTTTCCATCTTCCTACCTTGCATTATGTGTGTTCCTTAGGGTGACAACGAATAAGTGTTAGGGACTATTTGGTTACTTGTTTGGTCATGACGTAAGATGGATCTTCCCTGCTTTCTCTATTTTCTTTTTTATTTTAATCAGCTCATGAATTTTGTATTCCTGTGCAATGAGCCTGTAATGAAGTATTTGTGGTTCTTTATTAAATTGACATAGAAGATATAACACACTCCTTTTAATTTACCCCAATATTAGAAGTTCAAATGAGATAAAAGTATAAGACTTAATAGAAATACGTACTGCGAATCTAAAATAGTCTACTAACCTATGCTGAATTTATATGCTACTGGGTACTGGCCTATGGTAAATTTATATGGAATCTTCCCATCTTTCTTACTTTGGCTATCTCCAAGATCACAGCAACATATTGCGTGATGATTCTAGACACCTCAAAATTACTGATTTTGGAGTTAGCAAGCTACCGAAAGTTTCCAAGAGAGTGAAAGAAGATAGTCCAGTATCTTATGAAGAAACTTCATGTAAGTGTCATTTCTGGCTTTATTAGTACAATCATATTAATTTCTGGCTTTATTAGTACAATCGCTTTTAGACTTGTTCGATTTTCCTATTATCCTCTTACCTTGCCACTCCGATTTTCCTATTACTTAACAAGTTATTACTACCTTCAACATGTCAATTTTAATTGCTTTTTGTTTGCTTGTTTAACTATTACAAAGTTCATTCTACAACATAGTGCTATGAAATGCACTGACTTAAACACATTGTTTGCTTGATTGACATTGTAACTTTCAGTTAAACTGTGATTTGAACTATAAACTGGTATTTCGAGCTAAGTTCTGAGCTTCACTGAAATCTTGGACCTATTTTATAAAATGAGCTGTGAAGTTGTAAATTGATTATGCTGGAATTTTGAATTGTACAATGTAATTTCTGGAATTGTGGATTGAGAAGTTGTGAGCAGATAGGTTATTTGCATTCTCATGTATTATGGACTACCTGTGAGCTAAATTAATAAGCTTGGTTTGAGATTAATTGTGAATGGATTTATTGTATAATACCACCTTTTAGTTACCACTTTTTAAAAATTCCCACCTTTTGTTTTTTTTTTTAAATTCCCACCTTATAGTTTCATTTTCTTAAATTTTCCCACCTCTTAACGGA
>SNQN01002649.1:36150-52981 GCA_008642245.1 Bassia scoparia | reverse complement strand
ATTTCTATTCCCCTTCACTCACTTGTAAGATTTTTTTGCTAATAGTATGAAGTGTGTGATATGGATTGAGCTAGAATCCAAGAACATGTTGAGTTACTCATTTTCTGATTGATTTCATTACATTTTGTATGATTTCATTTATTGTCGTTGTATATGTATAGCTGTTGTAAAGACCACATTAACSTAGGTAAAACTAGTCGTGATGCCATCGGGCACCACACGGCTAATTTAAATTAAATCAGTTAATATGGTGCATAGTTGCCATGAATAGCTCCTTATTTTAATGGTCCATTTTTTTGTTGTATGTATGTTATAACTTTGTTGCTGYATAATGCCTTATTATTTGTATGTATGTGATAACTTTGATCAAATATGGGTATATTATGGATGCATTACGAGACAAGGCAATTTGTAGAATTGTGTTTTTGTTGGTGTGAATTTGGCGCCTACTAGTATAATTTAGATAACACCTTGGAAATATGTGATTTCAGGTGAGAAGTTTAGCATAAGTGATCAATAGTCAAATTAATCTTCTGCAATGTAGAACTTGGGTAGTTCACTTTTAGGGGAGATACTGCCGAAATTTACAAAAATATTTTGACACGAGTTGTAAATTTGTTGTATATATTTATGGTTAATTTATGTTTCATAAACTACTTATATTCTTATAGTTTTGCTTAATTAATTGACAGGGCTTATAGGACTCTTAATCTCAGTTTTAATATTTCCTCACAAGTGTGATATAGTTTTAATATTTCYTTACAAGGGTGATATCGTTTTAATATTTTGTTTTTAACATTGTAGGATTTTTCATCGACACCATATTCGCAAGAGGAAATTGATGATGTTCGTGATATCTGGTGCAACTTCATCAATCATTGTGTGTAGTTTCTATTGTAGGATTTTAGTAATTAATTTAAGCTAACTAATTATGAATTCTAATTTTGCCGTATTTATGTACTGAAATTATGATGGAATCGAAATATGGTATTTGGAATATTGTTAGATAATGAAATTATGTACGGAATCGAAATATATATGGTGTTTGGAATATTTTTATAATTATTTAAATATTTTGATTTTTATATATTGTACGACAACATTATGAATTTATTGATAAAAATAAATTTATATCCTAACGCATCGCCTATTTTGTAACATTGGACACATTAGTATATCTAGCGTGTCCCCCATTATGTAGTGTTGGACAAGTTAGCCTACCTAACGTGTCCCTTCTTGCTAACATTGGACATATTAGTCTACCTAACGTGTCTCTTCTTATGTAACGTTTGACACATTAACATACCCAACATGTCCCTTCTTATGTAATGGTAGACACGTTCGGTATGTTAGGTACCTAATGTGTCCCTTCATATGTAACGTTGGACATGTTAGGTACTTAACGTGTCCCTTCTTATGTAACGTTGGACACATTAGGTACCTAATGTGTCCCTTCTTATGTAACGTTTGACACATTAACCTACCTAACGTGTCCCTTCTTATATAACGTTGGACACGTTAGCCTGCATAATGTGTCCCTCCTTATGTAACATTAGACACGTTATGTTCCTATCGTGTCCCATCTTATATAATGTTTGACACATTAGCTTATCTAAGGTGTCCCTTTTTATTAATTGTGGGACATGTTAGGTTATCTAATGYGTCCCCTCTTATATAACCTTGGACACATTAGCCCACCTAAGGTCATCTTAACCTAAGGCTATCGTGTCCCTTCTTAGCATTGAACCGACACGTATACATACCTAACGCGTCCCTTGGGAAGGGACACAATAGATGGGTACCTATTGTGTCGGTGGCTATCGCATCCCCTCAAATTAGTCACGAATAGGTCATTAGAGGGGACACGATAGTGTTTTTGTAGTAGTGTTAATTACATAAATAAACAATTAATTAATTTGTGATGGAAATAAATCATTTTAATTAGATCAGTTTGCATTTCTAGTTGAATTATGCCTTTGAGATTAAGTTTTGAGTTAATGATTAAATTTCTATAATTTTAGTTAAACCATCTCTTGTTCAACCTGAATAAATGAGAAAGGATCTCTTTTTCCACTCTCTTTAATAAGCTCAATTTTTCCAAATTTGGAGGAAATAGGTATAACTTTTCCACTGCCCTTTTTTTTTTCTTCCTTGTCATTCCCCTCTTCCCATTCCTTTCCCACCTCATTTGCTATTCAAACATAATACAACCTTTCACTCATCGCGTAACACAAAGTTAATTACAAATTAATAATTTTACAATAGATGAAAAAATCATTTCAATCAATTTTACTTAGACACCTACTCTCATATTAATTCTTTGTTGTTAAGTTTCGAAACAGTAATAAAAATTTCATAATTTAATTTTACTTAAGCCACCTAAATAAATACTAAATATTATCGAGTATAGATAAATTTTTAATGAGTAAAAGAACCTAACGACCTTCCCCAACCACCCCATTCCCATGTTGAACTTTCCGAGTCACCTATCATCGCTATTGACCTTCAATTCCCTCACCACCTATACCCCGATTCGACCATCCCTGTCTAACCTTTTTCTTTTCAAACCATGAATTGTTGGATAGTGTGCGTGTATGCATGGGGATATTTGTGTGTCTTTTGAGTGCGGTCAATTAATGTAGGTTGTGGGTGTTGTAGATTTTTTTGGTGGTGTGTGGTGTGGAGGGTCAATATATATTCGGGTGATTTTTTGTTGTCTTCCTTTTAATTTAATTGTGTCTGGCTGCCTTTTTCTTTTAAAAAACGATGTGAATATCCCTTAATTAACGGAATATACCTTGTAAATGTCACATTTGAGAGTTTGCTAAGAACTCAAGTACGAGTATATATTTGGGATTTATTTAAAATTACTTGATATCGCTGGGAATTTGTTAAGTTCTCAAGTATACAAGTAGAAATAGCCTTAAAACTTCTATAATTTTATGTAAACCACCTAGTGTTCAACCTTGATAACCAGTAAAGGATTTTTTTCAACTTTATGAAACGAGTTCAATTCTTCCAAATTATGAGATATTTAGAGAAAAAATTTAGTATAAACTTTCATGTCCCTTTATCTTCTTTCCCCTTGCTCCATCTCTCTCTCCCTCCCCTTCTCATTGTTCTGTCCCATATGTTTGCTATTCAGAAACATATTTCTTCTCAGTTGATTGTAAATAGTATATGATGTATTAGTCGTACTCTCTGTGTGTTGATACGATTTAGGCCTCGATATGGACCTGTTCTTAGAGTTAGCATATATGTCGCTGCTATGGTAAGTGTTTAATTGAGCTTAGTTTATTGTTGAATTGATGATCTTCTCGTTGGGACATACGGAGCTGTTGAGGAGCAGCATCTGAGGCTTGGTTAAAGCAAGGAAGAAGAAAGTCCGGCTATGTACATATGGCACTAAACTCGATATATATGTCTCGTGAACTAACCGATCAGTTAGGTTGAGCGATCACTTAGTTAATTCTTTTCTGTATTTTAATCAGTAAAACTAATCAATGAATGAAAAGGTGAAGTGATGAGTAGAAATCATTATTTGAGGTATAGATTGCATTTAATTGAGATAATTAGATGAATGTGATTGAACAAAAGGGTTAATTAAAAAAAATGGATATGAAAATTGGAGTAAGTAATTGAGGAAAATGGGAATATAAAAGAAAATGGAAATCGCTAACATGTGTCAATCATGTGAGAAATAGTGGCCAAAAACTATAGTTCAACCGGAATACATTTATGGTAGTACGGGTCAACAAAGCTTTGGCTAACTTAGATAGTTTTGTTATGGGTTTTTTTTACCTAGGTAATTTTCTCGCAAAAAAGTTGTAACTTAGGTAGTTTTGGACAATTTTTCCTTACAGAAATTAGTAATTTTGCGATAGATGGAAAAAAATCATTTCAATCAATTTCATTTCCTACTTAACGTTTCAATTCTTCGTTGTTAAGATTTGAAACATTAATAAAAAATTCCATAATTCAATTTTACTTAAGCCACCTAAATTAATACTAAATATTACCAAGTATAGATAAATTTTAATCAGTAAATTAAAACAGCCCCTAGTGACCTTCCCCAACTACCCCATCCTATATCAAACTTTCCATGTCACCTACCACAGTTGTTAACCTTCCCTCACCACCCGGCCCCTACCCCAATCTAACCATCCCCATCCAACCATACGACAACCGTGGACGTATATCTTTATTCATACATATATTTATTTTGGGTTTTTTTTCAATATTCTTCGCCCTTTACACAAATTCTAGGGAAGACAAGTAAGGTTGATTGGGTTTCTATGTAATACAAGGTTAATTACATAAATTAGTAATTTTGTGATACATGGAAATAAAAATCATTTCGATCGATTCAATTCATTTCCTAATATTCGTATTATTTCTTCATAGTTAAGTTTCGAGACAATAATTAAAACTTCCATAATGAAGCACCTGCACATTTAACAATCTCCCCCTCAAGTGCGAGCCCGAACACTTTTGTTCCCTTGAGCGGAAGCAACTCAAATGAAGCATCGAATGAACCCTCATAGCACTCCCAGTGAGAAGCCAACCAGAACTTGGGTGTCTTAAAAACCTTTGAGGAGATCATCAACATAACGAGTCTTGGCCCACAACCCGAACGCAATGACGTATATTAACAGTGCAATAAGTTTGACCAAACCATGGGCTCTGATACCACTTATTAGGAATGAGGGAAAGACAAGGAGGGGAGAATAGTCGACTTACAAAGCCCAAGTGGAGTTCCATCCAAAACCAAATGACCATTTAAGGATTAGTCCATTTAGGTTATAAACTAGAACTTACTAGCTTATTCTTTCGATGTGGGACTACAACGAACTCACACTTACGTACTTAACAATTCCAATCGATCAATGTGGAAGACCATAGTAACTAGTTTTTAAGAGTCGATCACATAAATGATTTTGAGTTCAAAATTTAATTCAATGCCTTTTACACAAATTTTAGGTCAGATGAGTGAGGTTGATTGCACTGTCACGTACTACAAARTTAATTACAGAAATAAGTAACTTTGCGATTGATGGAATAAAAATCATTTCAATCCATTTCATTTTGTAGTCTACATATATTAATTCTTTGTTGTGAAGTTTTGAGACAATAATGATAACTTCCATAATTTAACTTTACTTAAGCCACTTGATGTTAAACCTGAATAAACACTAAATATTACACACTATAGATAAATTTTAATCAGTAAAAATAATACTCTTTTTTTTTATTTACTAGCATTATATGCCCTTCATTTTATTACTCCGTAGTTAGTTTAAGAAAAATAATTTACATATATATACGGAGTATATGATTTACTTTCTCATAATACTTTTCGTGGTCCCCTAATAAAAAAATAATAAAAATGTAACCCTCATGTGATCATTAAGTTATAATGATAACTTTATCACCCAATTAATGGTAAAAATTAAATAATAATTACAACATATCTACTCCGTATTTAAAAACATCCAAAAAGGAAAATGAAATAATTTATTAAAAAAGAAAATTTTCCGTATACTCCTAAGGTTAGGCCTAATAACTCATATAACGTAGCCTAATGTACTCCTCAGATTAGGGTATAATAACTCAATTGCCCTTATGACTAACGGATGTTAAGTTTACGTTATGAGGACGAGGAGGAGGCACAGAGATAGATGAAAGGCGGGGTTGAAACAACTGCTCGAATCCATCCATCCATCGAAGCCCCTTCCTCATTTAGAACGGATAAACGGATGGATGGAGTAACAATATAGAATATAGATTATTGTAGTTTCAATAACTCTTAATCCTTATCATTATCTATGAAAGTGGTTTTAATGAAAGGAATAAAAACCAGTAGTTGAAATGAATGTGTTAAGATCAGTTATTGTTTAGTTATAAGAAAATGTATTTTGGGTAAGAATTTAGTAAGAGAGTGAAARAGAGAAGAGAAAAAAAAGAAAGAAGCGCGTAAAAAAACGCAAAAAGGGCATGTGGGTGAAACTGTGATGATATATAAATAGACAAAGCTTACTCCTCTCCTATTTGCTCATTTCCTTCACCTCTCACTTTTCCTCTTCATCATCCTTTTCTCTCTCTCACATTTACAGTACATGATTTCCGTTGCATTTCTGTTCTGTCTCCTCATCACTTCTCTTTCTCTTAAATCACACCAACTAATCACCCCCCTTAAAATAGCTTTTTAAGCCCCCAAAATAAATTTGCACCAAATTAATTATTTAATTCAGGATTTTTTATTATTTATAAGTGATTTTTAATCTATTTTACTTGTACAAACCAAATAATAATAACATACACATAAACCCCACATAATCTAATCCCTTCCGTCCTAAGCCCAATCATCATCTCATCAAATTTTTTTACAAATTTGGTGAAGATGATGGCCACCAACGCACGCAACGGTGGTGCTGCTGGTGGTGGTGGAGGAGGAGGAGGAGGAGGAGGAGGTGAAGGTGGTGGTGGTGGTGGTGGCGGTGCGGGTTCGTCCAATAACAATAACAACAATTCGAGTGGCGGGGCGGTGCTGAAGAAGGGGCCGTGGTCGGCGGCCGAAGACGCCGTGCTGGTTGATTATGTGAGGAGGCACGGGGAGGGGAACTGGAATGCGGTTCAGAGGAACACGGGACTTCAAAGGTGTGGTAAGAGTTGTAGGCTGAGGTGGGCTAACCATCTTAGGCCAAACTTGAAGAAGGGTGCTTTTACTACTGAGGAAGAACGTATTATCATTGATCTTCACTCTAAGTTTGGTAACAAGTGGGCCCGTATCTCATCTCACGTATATCTTCTTCTTCTTCTTCTTCTTCTTCCTCCTCCTCTTTAACCTTTTTTTTTTTCCCTCTGTTATTTTAATCTGCTTCTTATTTTTTGCACCTTTCATTGAATATAATCTGTTTTATGCTATATCTTAGTTCGATTACTTCATTCTGATATCTAAAACAAAAGTTTACTTCATTCTGAATCATTTGTTTCTGACTTCCCCTGTTTTTAGTGAATTGTGCAGTTGTCTTCATTTGCATTTCTCAGCAAAAATCACTCCTAATTGTTTCAGTTATCAGACGAATTGGGTTTTCTAATTTTAAAAGGGTTTAGTTTGTTACTCGATTTTTTTTTTCTGAAAAAAAAAAAACACTCTGTAAAGATTGCTGTGCTTTTTGCACTTTCAGTGAGATTTTTTTTTCTTTTTTCTTTCCGTGGTTTACATGACTCAGTAAATCATTTTTGAAAGTGAAAACAAATTACTGTATTTATTTTTGGCTTGAAAAAATAAATTAAACAAAGGATCTAATGGCACGGTTGCGAGCAATCAATCGTTTTGAGGATGTGTGACTTTTAATGGCGTTGTGGTAGTACAGATAAGTATATATGTGGGTTCTGAAACAAATTCTGGGACAATTTTCTGACATGTTTCTGTTCATGACTTTCCTTACTCTACTTCACAACGATTGTGCGCACCTCTTTTCGCTTTGGTTAAGGTTTTTCATGCTCCACTCATTTTCACACAATTTTACCATTTTTTTTGGTTTTGCTACATCACTTTGGCTTGAGGAAGTTCATCACCTAATCAAATCTATTAGCTTGGAATTAAATTTGAGTAATTTGATCTAACTATGGGTTCCTCGATGTGGGAAATCTTAAATTATTCGGTGTTAATGGTGATTTCAATAATGATTTCGAGTATGGATTTCGTTTCGTGGAGTGTCAATTTCGCGCTTTGAATTATTTTGGGCAAGTGGATAGCACTTGACACCACCACGAGATATGTTACGCCTTGCACCCTGGCAATTGCGTTTACAGACGTTATTGCTTTGCGTACRCCAACAAGTTAACGTGACTATATCATGTGTGATTCATGCAGTGGCTGTATGTATCCATGTGTTGAGAGAAGCGTATTCTCGGCTTTTAGTGCATTATTCATGAGAAATATAATTGTTTTATACACGTGAAATTTGATTGCTTTTTTCACGAGAAATTCTATTGTAACGTATGGTAACCGGCTATTGGACGTATCTTTGTTTAATTATTGTACGTCGATTTAATTTTAAAATTCTTTTATGCAGCTACCCGGGAGAACGGATAATGAAATTAAAAACTATTGGAACACTAGGATTAAGAGAAGAATTCGCCAAGGCCTACCTCTTTACCCAAACAACATTCCATCACCACCACAACCACTCCATCATCCACCAGCACTACCGCTTCCGCTCCCCAAAACACCACCTCCGACGCTMTCTCTCTTCAATCCGGTGTCTCTCTCATCCCCTATATTCTCMCTCCAACACCAGCAACCATCACCCACTTACCTCCCATCTCCCTCTTCCATCAATAGCTGCTCAACAAACTCCTACATGGGCAACCCCATTTTCACCCCTACTCAAGTGGCTCCCATCCAGATCAACTCATCCATGGGGTTCGCATACGAACCGGACCGGAAACTTGAGCTGCAGGGCTTCAGCTTCGGCAACTTCCAGCTCCCTTCAACCAGGGAGGGGCATAATCATCATCATCATAACATGATGAATATTCATTTCATGGAGGCTGAAAATCATCATCAAGTGAAGGTGAGTCCAAATGTTGGTCGAACTAATAGTGGGTTGTTAGATGATCTTTTGAAAGAAGCTCAAGTTAAGGTTGCCTTAAACAATGAGACAGAAGAAGATGGTGGCTTTCAATGGGATGTTTCTAGCTCTGAGAATTCTTGTAATGGTAAATTTTTTTCTCCTAATTTCGACGTAATTATTCTTATCATATGTATAATAATTAATATTGTGCTTAATTACTTCTTGATTTCGTAATACTAGATATGATAATGATCATATTATTAGAGATGCTAGTCTAGTTTAGGATATGATAATGTATGGTAATGGTGCACTATATAGTAGCTAATTGCAGTCTTACTACTAATTAATTGTTATTTATGATCAGAAGCTGTGATAAATTTGGCATTTCCAGGACACTACTAGCCTACTAAATATATAATCCACTACTAATGATACTATGGAAGATTGAGGATGATTGTATACATACAACTATACTTACTGGTAAGAGACACAATCGATTTTCACGTGTCGAATTAGGAGTTAGTGAATGTTTGTCAATCTTCCTAATTAAGGTATAGTGTATAACTTAGCATATATATATATAACTTGATCAAAATTGCAATTAGTCTCACTACAACTTAGTACAACTAGCTAGTTAATTGGCATTGGAGCGATGAGTCTATCATTATTATTATCTCGAGTGACTTGTTATATATATTGTTGAGACGTGACTTATTATGCATCGACCTTACCCAAAATGTTCGTGAAAAGGTCACTATGACTATATCCAAAAATCCGAACTAAATTGTTTTCATAATTTTTTTGCAATTTTGGCTCGATCTCATTGTCTAATCTCAAATCGCCAACAACAGAAAGTCTTGCTCATAGTTGACACTTCAGTGACTAAGTACTCAAATTTCACTAACATACAATATGTAACAGAAGAATATCATTGTATTAGAAGCTGAATTAYATTTGCTGAGAGTAGTTAGGTTAATTATTTTGCAGGACTAAAGAAAGATGAAGTGGAGGAACAGCAGATAGACTTCGACAGCCAAGACTTATCAAACATCCTTGAGCTGATCCCATCGCTTGTTCAGGCTCCCTCGTGGCGCAACGACTGCGGCGCAGAAAGCTCAGCTGCTCAGTCTGCTGCCGTGAGTACGGATGACAATTACAATGGATTCAATGATGATCGGATCCCACAACAACCACCCTCTTATGCTGCCGGGAACGCGACGACTTATGATGAACATGATGATGGAGATTGGAATCCTGGGTGCTACACTTGGGATAATCTGCCTAAAATATGCTGAATTGAATGAGCTTCTTCATTTTGATTATCATATCAAAAACTTATGTTTATTTTTAAGGGATTAGAGGTTAAAGGAWGTTTGTAGTTGGTTGCATTAGCTAGCTCATTGGTTTTTAAGATTAGAATGCACATAAACATACATAACCCCCTTTAACAACCTTCATGTTTTAGTATTATCAAAAATCAAAAAACCAAAAAACAAAAAAAAAAATGTTTATTATTTAGTTACCTTTAATTATGTATTCCCTCCTCATATATTGCATCACATTTTTATGTAATTTCTATTTAATCAAAACATGTGAATTAATATTGCCTAGAAAAATAAAATCATAAATATTTTGGAGATTATGTACTTTCTTAATTGTTTATTGTAGTTCTGCTTTTTAAATAATTACTCTTATTCTATGTCATTGGTTATAAGGATCATGGCAATCAATGACCAAGGAATATTGTTGTTCACATCAATGTGTTAAAAAAAACATAGCACTTTATTGTACTCAGAAAACGTGATTGGAATTTTTTTAATAGAATCTTAGTTTAATTTATCCTGGCCTCTAAATTTATTATGTACTCATCAAAATATTATATGTACTAAAATTACGAGAGATTACACATAATCGTGTCATGGTTCGTTACATTTGCTAGATCAATATTCATTTTATATGTTATTTCAATTGTCCTGAGTATGAAAAGTAGATGCATGAAAATCGAGACATTGCATGGAAAGTACAGTGACACCTAGGAAGTACAGTGCACACAACATTAAGAAACAAAGTAGGAAACAAGTTTTATCAATTGATAATGTATGGAGCAGTAAATCAACCAATCATACGCAAAAAATCACTTATTACACTCCTAATTTCACAAAAGAACCTCAATTATCGTGACGCAAACGAGTCGACGGTAGTGTAATTGAACTTGAAATGAGTGCAATTGAAATTGCAAAGTGAAGAGCAAACACATTTAATCGTATGTGCATCTCTTGCGGAGCAATTGGCTCGGTTAGCGATATGTATATGGGTTTAATTAGGATCATTTTGTGTTATATTTATTTTTAGTCTTTAAGAAATAAAATTAAAATTTTGGTCACACAACCAAGCTTCATGCACATAAACCTCCACCATTTATGCCCTTGACACCCTAAAATTGTCATCCATGCAATTTGGTCCCTTTGAAAATTTATTGCATCTTCACTCTTCTTTCTCTTCCCTCTTCTCACTCTGTAACATAATGTTCTACATTCAAAGGGCAGTACTATCACTCATTTGGAACATATGTATTGCTTTTATATATTAGATATTCTTATTTATGATTGATATATGTAAATATTGTATAATTGTTGTCTCTATAGATTCCCTATTTTCGGCTGTTTTTATGGATTAAAGTCGGGGTGAAAGTCTTACTTTAGGGTTCATTGTACAATTGGGGTCGCCCCTTCTTCTCTTAGGACTTATCTCATTAACTTCTTGGTTTACGTATTTTATCGTCACACATCGTTATTGTGGATGAATTTATAATTATATATTTTGGTACATTGAACTCTTTCAACACGTCAAGCATTAAGGTATGGGTTCAGATCCCTGTTTATTTAAAGTGGACATTTAGGAAAAATTGTCAAATTATTAGGCTGCTAATTTTTCTATAAAGAGATATCAACACCAGCAGTTCATTAGTTGTACAATTCAATGTGAATTGGTGTCATTTGGCAATTTATGATAATATGAAAAAGCAAATCGTAATTGAAAGTTATAAAACAACCCTTAAAGATATGGATAAACGATCATTATTTGAATATATTTGTGAAAACATTGATGCACTGTGTTCATATTATTGTTCGATATTTGACATTACTTCTCTAAATATATCATTAATATGCGGTAGATTAGTTTTCTCTAATTGAAAATCCTCCATGTTCCTAATCAAGGTATAAATTAAAGACTTTGGAATGGAAAAATCTCATTCAATTTGGGAGCCATAGTGTCCAACGAGCATGTACTCCCAAAGGTGGTAGAAATTCCTCATCTACGAGACTCGAGTACATTTAAATGTTAGTAAGGTTATAGTCTTATAGATTAAAAAATACTTGTAAAATTAGATTAGAAACTCATCTACTCCTCCATACTCCGTAGTTGATTTGACTCCAATTAAATAATAAAAATGCGATTACCATCTTATACCCAAGTCGTGACCATTTCAAAATTACCAAATTAACAACACGTAAGGTACTTACAAATTACAAGGTACTATTTTAAGCTGAAAATCAAAAACTTAGCCTTTAGTCCAACAAAACTATATGAGAAAAAACCTTCCACACATTCTTTTCTCCACCGAAGAGTTCGGTTTCATTTCTGGTTATTTTTAAACGGTTTCGTTATTCATAAACCCTTACATTGATATAGAACCAAATGTAACACCAAGAATTTACTCTCTTCATTTACTATTTATCCAAAACTACAAACAACAAACTCTCAACCATTGCGGAGAGACCAAGTCAGGTTTCCAAACTTTCGATTCAGCAGAAATTACTTAATCCTCCGTTACGCTATGTACATCAGAAACGAATTGACATTATTTATGTGAGTACCTAATTAGTATATGTCCCATCTTGACAGTCACGGCTGCAAGCCCTGGAAGAGGGTATACTAAAGATCCTGATGTCATGCCTCAAGATTATAGGCAGAAAGTTCAAGCCATAACAGAAACATATCCTTGCAATGGGCACTCATACCAAGTTTAGAAATGTCTCACAGTACACCATATGTCAAAGGGCAACAACATACACACACAGAAGTGAAGTACACAACTTTGAAAAACCCCTTAACAACATCGGATTTAGCTGCGAGCTTACGTATGCTGAAATTTATGCACACCGTGACCGCATGACATCAATGAGCCCATGGTCGGGGAATGCCTAGTTCACCTCACAGAGACACAGAGTCAAGTGATTTATTATCAATCACTTATTAAATGTCATGAGATTTGCAATATTCACAAATCACCGAGATGAACTAAGCATTTCCCCCTATGGTCAGAGTGTGAAGGGTTTGATTAGGTAGAGAGTACAATAGGAACAAGTTAATAATCAGCAATATATATTACTCCGTATATRCGTCAGCTWAAACATTTAAGATTCATAAGATTTAATCATTCAACAATTTTAAAAGGCAATTGTCTGAGGAAAAGTGGCATTTAGCCACTAAACTTTGATTGATAATTAGCAGAAACTATATACATTCTTGCTYGGTTTGCCATAAGAACTTATTTACATAAACCTCCAGCAGCATAGCACTTAAAGAGGTGCTCCGAATGTGTTCTCCCCACTGTAGGTCATGTAAAGAAAACCATCTTCATCCTTGTGTTCCTCGTAGATAGCTGACATCATTGCGGCTGCATAATAGAAGCATTATTAATGTCCCACTAAATGCAAAGAGGTAGAGATCCGAGATTTTAAAATTTTAAAAACGTACCAGTAGGCGGCAATATATTCTTTACAAAAATAAATATAGCCTTCTCTGCACTGAGCTTTATCCTCTTGCGCACCACATAGACAAATTGCCCCACGGTGAGATCAGCAGGAACAAGGTACCTGCAGTATGATGCAATGTACAAAACATTAGCCAACCTCATACAACACAAGACTTCTTATTTAACATAAGTGGGAATAAGAAACCTGCATGTATGATGCAAACAATAAATAGGGAGCTAGAGCTTCTTCGAGCTAACACACATCACCTATTGACTTCTACAATCAAATCTGTCAGACTCTTCAACACATTTGAGATTTTACTAGCAGAGTCCTAGGAAATTGTACYGTATAACATCATAAACGATAAGTACTGAGAACAGGCTCTATTATATTTACTTATGAATATTTCAGGATAAAACCTCACGTGGAAGAAATAAAGTTGTACAATTATTATCAGGTCCACTGAGAACATACTCCTACCCTAGAAGGATAGAAGTACAAGAAAACCAGCAACACAGTCAAAATGTAACTAAATCATGCATAAGATTTTAGGGAAAAAGAAAACATCAAAAAAGAAAATGTTTCCATCTCTCTCCAGAACCTATACAATGTTGTAATTTACTACACAGACCACACACTTACTAAAACAAAGTCTCCTTCAGTCTGAAAAAAATGTTACTATTGAGAACAAAGGTAAAACTTAAACAGCTTCCCCATCTAATAGAACTTCAAATTATAGTAAGCGTAAATTTAGAATGTTGGGCTGCAAAAGGCAAGGGAGATGCAGATATTAAAATGGATGTGCAAGTACAATCCAAGGGATAGAATTAGAAATGAAGTTATCCCTCCAAGGGATGTTGGGCTTTTAAGAAGAGCACAATCAAAAGATAAAGTTGTCACAGAAATGGGGATATTGAGATGGATGAGCAGGAACACTGCAAGCAATAGAATTAGAAATGAAGTTATTGCTTGCGATGGTTTGGACATGTAAGGCGGAAACCCTAGGAAGCACCAGTACGAAGATTGGGAGTGGGGATTTAAAAATTTCATACAAGGTAGAGGGAGACTGAAAATGAATTGGTTGGATGGATTTGCAGAAGAATGAGATCCGTTGGAGGAGGAAAATCTTTATGAATGACTGCATAAAATGATCACTTTTGATTCATGTAACCCAACCCACTTATGGAACTAAGGCTTTGATAAAGGGCTGCCCACCTTGCATCCACACCGCTAGGCCATTGTGAACTCTCATATTCAATGCAAAGTTGCAAATAAAGCATTTGATTTATAAAWTTTTTAAAAACTAAAAGAAACTACAGAACATTCAAGAACACCCAATCACATCCGGACATATATCAGAGATGAATGGACTCAACAATGGTCTAGAACCAAAGAATAGGTGCATTCGTCTTTTGTATATTGAAATAGTTGAAGCAGATACCCATGGTCACTTGTTCTAGTGATTACTCTGGTTAAATGCAAAAGTTTCAGACATTAATATTATGGTTTTGAAAGGGGCTGTAAGGAATAGAGATGTAAAGTGGCATTTCGGTTCACCCTTTTTGTTATTGCCAATCATTTGTGCTTAGTCTTCTTTCTCCGATTTATTCAGGGCTGCTTCATTTAGTCTTTTGAACTTCCCAACTTGAGCCGGGTTAGTAGGTTGGTATTGCTCTTTGCGTTATCTAGAAGCCCATCGTCGTTTTGCGTATTTGCTGCCTGTATTTTGCTGTTGTTTCATCTGTTGTTTTCCAATCTAGGTTTTTTGTCGTATGTGCCACAGATCGAAGACAGGCTGAGGCTGCTGCCTGTATCAGGAGAAATTATCTGGACGTCCATACCTGTTGATATCGTTCCTTCTAATTCGTTGCCTTCTTTATTTCGTAATGTTAGAATCCAATTCAACAGGACAATTCTCTTTCTTAAGTTTTGCTTTGTTTTTCTTATATGGTGTCTTTATTAAGGGCTACCTTGCCTTCTTCTATCACGGTAATTGTGTGTAGGAAGCACTCGCAGGGAGAGTGTGGTGCATCGTTGAACCCATATGACGACACGAATGAGGTGTTTGTCTTCTCTCTTTCCCATCTATTTGTGCCTCTCAGGTGTGTCTAACATTGGCTTTAGTTCCTGCGTACTCTTTCTGGTTGAGAAATGTGTTTGTTTGTCCCTGGGTTCTGGCAAGCCAGTGCAATAACTTTTGACTTTTATACTCCCTTACTTCTTCGTTAGGTTTATCGATTTGATGGGATATGGTATTCTTTCGGATTCGCCCCTTTGACTCGTGGAGCAGTTATCGGTACCATATTCGCTAAATCGCGACCTTGGTCTCTTTGTGTGTGGGGCACGTACAGTTCTCTGTTATTCGCTTGTAATTTTGTGTGCACTGTTTGAGCTATACTTTTGGCCTTCCAGTTTTCAGGTTTTGCTTTATTTTCTGATCTGGTTTGCGGCATCTTTAGTACTTTGTGTATTCGGTGCTCCCTTCCTTTTGCTTTGGTTCTGGACCCTTGTTTTGAGTTCCATCCATCTTATGACACTTGGGTGTTTATTAGTTTGTCGCGTGATTTCTTTTGGCTTGGTCCGCTCAAGTGGTGCAATTTGGCTTGAGCCTAATGGCCTGGTGGCGGGTTTGTGATTTGTCGGTGGGGGCCGCACCTTTGTTCGCCTTGAATGTTCTGTAGTTTTTGTATATTTATGATTCCTGTTAAAAAATTTATACTCAAATGCTTTAATTCTGCAAACTTTGGCGGAACTTTTGAAGTATTCGAGGACTGATTCAACGACTCGGCCGGGCCCCTAGCGTAACCCGGTTTGGTGGTGCAAGGTGGGGCCTCTTATCAGCTTAGTGGGTCCCTAAGTGGGTTGGGTTACATGTTTATCACGGGTTCATCCCGTTTTTAGCACGTACCTTTCATAAATATCTCATCCTCTCCCACACGGAGTATCTCCTTCTGTCTGCCCAATTTCATCTTCAATCTCCAATTCATTTTTCGTTCTCCCTCTACATTGTATGTAGCTTTATATTCCCTCCCACGGGCAATTACTTGTTTCCTTCTCCTATATTACCTTCTCTATTTTTTTCTCTTTTATTTTACCGGTGTTGTTTAAAAATAATACATACAACTTATTTGTAGTAGTTGACTGATTTCACTTTTATAGTTTATTAGCGCGTTGAAGTTGCGTTTCTTTGAGTATAGGTACCCGCTCTCTCCGGCCTCTAACGCCTGGGGTTGTGCATAACGTCTCGGCAATCATTCCTATCATTTCTAATTTTCATGCTTGCCCGATTTTCATATTATCCTTGTCTCATTTCCAGTCTCATAATCTCTCTCCTCTTTTCATGTGACTACATTAAATATCTTACTTATGATTGTGCTGCGTGGCTTTAAAATGAACCCACTCCCTTGCGAGATATTCATTCTATCTCATCGTCGCCTGGATTGTACTTGCACATCTTTTAATATCTGCGATCTCCTTTTCTCTCTTAGA
>SNQN01002649.1:20864-36125 GCA_008642245.1 Bassia scoparia | reverse complement strand
ACACCTCAAGTTTATGTCTTTGAAACTTTTGTTTTACCAGAGTAATTAATGTAACAAGTGTAATGTATTCTGCTTTTAGATCTCTACCAACATCCTCAATGACCAGAACAGATGCTTGAACATCAGGTCTCTCCAATTACAAGAGCGTACATSTACTAATGTACAAAGGGCATCAACATGAACCAGCCACACTATAATTCTACAAATGTTCAAGTGCTCAACCATAATCTCCATTGGCAAAAACTCAAGAAGATACTATATTTTGAACAAAATTGTCCAATTTAAAACCAAAAAGACTCGCAAGTGCAGCTTCGTTGTTTAAAATAAATGAACAAAAGAAAGCAAATCATCCACAAAGCAGAAGATTCCTAATGAACACATGATACAACATTATAACCAACAACGGTTATTAAAATCAATAAAATCACCGACTCRCCAGATGTCAGATTCACACTATCATAAATTCATAATAATTCAATGCAAACACTTTATMCAAAATTTTGAGCAATATCAAAGAAACCCGAGTTAAAAAATTACAACTTGAACGGATGAAACACAAAGTGACAAACTACACAAATCAGAGCACTAATTCAATGTTCCCTCAACAACCAAACAAATATGATCGTGCAAGTAAAATACATAATCAAACAGAAGAATTTCAAGAAATCCTCAAAAACTACATTCAATTCAAGAGACATATGACACCCACAAGTTCTTTTGTTTCACAATCACACTTAATTAGAATTATAAACTCATTGAACATTAAGTTTTCTTCCTATTGTCTTCTGAGGAATGTTAACCATCATCCCTCAATTCCAAAAGCATGCGTGTAATGATGCACATACACAAACAGTAATCGTATCACCATCATCCCAATTGGCAAGAGATATCTTTTTTCAATTATGCAAAAGAAATAATCCCAATTTAAAAAATAGTTATAAAAGAAACTAAATATTGCAAGTTAACAAGAGTAATTTGATGCTTGAAGATAATGATTGATCACAAGCATCATTCACAAGGCAAAAGATTGCGCATGATCACATGATCCAAAATAGTAACTAAACAATAATTTTAACAAATAAATTAAATCAAACCTATCAAAACACGACAATAAGTTGTACCTAGGCTATCATAATACTTGAATTCAAACAAACCCTAGAAATAACAAATTACTAATACGAAGTATAACATTACAAATTGTTAGCATACTAATGATTTTTTATGACAAGTAAAGCAAATTCAACGCTCTCTCATCAATTGCAGAAGTCAGATCATGCAAGGAAAACACGCAATCAAACCCAACAACCTTGAAAAGCACAGGGAAATAAATAGAAAATTAGAATTAACCTAGAAAAGATTGGATTTTTATGCAATCGATCAGCTAAAAAAATTTAAACAAATCCTGCAATCGAATCAAAAAAAAGAGAGAGGATGAAATCAGGGTATTACCAAGAGGGTGTTGCAGCTTGAAAGAACTTTTCGACATGATGATCAAATTCACAACTGTTGAACAACCAAAAATAGAAATTAATGGATTAGGGTTTTCACAAAATCGCACAAAAAAAAAAAATCACCAAAATAATTCACAAAACAACAATCAAACGATGATATAATAACGAGAAGAAATCACAAAATTCTTACGAGATGTGATGAAATTGAAGAAGGATTGATTGAAGAAAAGGGAAAGAAGAGTTGCTTGTAGTTTGGAAGAGAGAGAAACGTGYAAGGGAGATGAGAGAGAACGAAGGTTGATGAGTCCCACTAATCGAAACTTTGCGTGAATTATCAGTAAAATTTATAGCAAGTCAATGCTTTTAACAAGTCCAATTATTTGGGGTGTTTTGTGTTGGGCCGTTSTTGATATTGGGCTTCGCATTACCCATTCCACAACGAACAAGCAAAAAGTATTCGGTGCACCCTAGGACCATGTAATTACCACATGGTCCCCTTCCCTCCAAACATACCACACACTAATTGTAATTTTTTTTAAAAGATAAACAACTTTTGCCTTCATTCTTTCCATTTTTATCTTTTCAAATAAATCCTCAAATTTATTTCCTCTCTCCTAAGATTGACATTTAAATTTTATGATTTTTGTATGTGCAATCAACGTCGTTATTGATTTTCAACTTACAGATCGAATGGTTCATTTGACTGAATATTCAAAGTCCTGCCATTCAATATTCAACTTCGTGTTTATCAAATTTCAATTCAGTTAGTATTGAGCATTTGGTATATATGACATTATTGAAATTTCAATTTATTATTATCAAAATTATACCTATGAGTAACGTTATTTTTATATGCTGTGATCAACTCACATTATGCAAATTGTTATCTATTTTATGAGTTCGTGTGATGTATCATTTTATGGCAATTCGTTTTTAATTCCATAACAAGACCAATATTCAACTTAGAGTATGAATATTCAACGCTAGTATGCAATATTCAATTTAATTCAATTTCAACTACTGTACTAATATGCAATTTATAATCGCAAGCTTCATGTTTGTATGTAATTATTACAACTTATAGTATACAATATTGTTAAATTCAGAGGTAAAAATGACATTTTCAATCATCAATCCTTCAACTTTGTGATTAGGCAAATTGTCAGCTCATCTTAAACAAAAAAGTGACAAAGATTCAACATTCGTATGCCAATAGTCAGTTTACTATCTTTTCTAAAAAATATTTTACATTAAGTCATACAATATTCAACAAATTAAATGGATTATGCAATCCCAACGATTTTGTATCAATATTCATTTTTTTTCAGATTCTTTCGTGTATTCAAAACACAAACCAAAGATAGAAAAAAGTGAAAATCTTGCAATTTCTCCCGGGAGAAGAAATAGCCATGATGCCATATTACATTAGCCAACATCATTTTCAACAGCGTAAACACTAATTTGTATCATAGATTGCTTAAAGGAGAAGCAACAATACTTCAATCTTCATCATCATCAATCAGCGGAGCATCATCAACAGTCGTCAGATTCCATCAACCGAACAAGCATTGCGATCGTCCCAACCGCAGGTTGATTGTCATATATCGAAGTCTATAATATCATTGAAGTTGATTACGAGATGAAGACGAGGACGAAGGTGGAGTGCGGTGGCAGTGAGCAAGTCAGGAGGTAGTTGTAGAGATGGAGTATGCGGTTGGTGTTGAACTGCAAAATTGGAAAGAGGACAAATGTAGTTCATGGGTTTCATGTGTTTCAAATAAGGGGTCCATGTAATTTCAACATGGACGCCAGGGTGCAAGTAAGAATTGCGTACGAACCAAGCCCTTTAAAGGCCTTTTGATCGGGTTTGTTCATTACAATGATCCTGATTATTTTACTCCATTCGTTACGTATGTATTTGAAAACATTTAGCACATATTTCTATTGAGATTAGCGGTATATGATTAAATAAAGTAGAGAGAAGAAAGGAATACAAGTAATGAGTGATATAAGATAGGGAAAAATAAGAGAGGAAAATGAATAAAGTAATGAGTTGGTTATAAGATTTGGAAAAGTAAGAGAGAGAGAAAGTAGTGGAAAGTGATAATAAGAAAGAAAAAACTTACTAAAAATGGGAAAAAGGAAATATTATCAAGTAATATGTAACACCCATTTAAGCAAATGGTTGCATAAATACGTAACGGAAGGAGTACAAGATTTGAAATGGCTTTTGCATAAGAACTTGCTAAAGAAATGTCGTACACCCCCGTCTACCGAGATTCATATTCATTGGAAATCTTGTTCATTAGTTACAAATAGAGAAAAGTTTCAAAGTAATTTAAATATATAAGAAAAAAAAATATAATCAAGAAGGGTCTATTTGAATCGTACAGGAATTCCTACACCAATATCAATTTTTATAATTTTTTTCCATTGTACTCGTATAGCTTAGATCTAGTCTGATTTGCACGCAATGCGGCAATGTTATTTTAAATCTCAATCTACTCAATTTTATTTTCGAAAAACGAATATTCATGATACAGTGTACTACCGTATGGAAAATATAATGAACACGTGACTAATGATACAATCGATAAAATCTAAATCTGAAACAAAAAAATTTGATAAGAAGAAATGTACAAAAATACTCGTGATAAATAATAGATATTCTAACTTATAAAACATCTGACAAACTGAAAATTACAGACAAAAAAATGCATGGAAACAACAGTAGCTAAATGTTGGGGTCGACAAGGTCATGTTGTCGTCAACTTATTCAATAAGTTTTAGAAAACTATGTTCAGTTTAGAAAAATAAGTTTTATTCAGCAGTTTTAAGTGTCAATTTAGTAAAATAAGTTCAATCTCTAGTTAAGAAATTTGTCAAGTGTTTAATACAAATATGTAGTTCATTAAAAATAAGTTCGGTTAATAGAAATCAATTATGTCCTACAACAAAAATCAGTCACGAGAACTGTGTTCTTAGTTTTATTGTTGTTGATGATTATACCATAGTGCGACTCGTTCATGTTTATGTTACTTCAAAACAAGGGAGTTGGCCAAGGCTCGTTTAAAAATCTCTCCAATGCTTAAGTCGGTAAGAGCAAATGTAATACGTAAAACTCATACTAAGTAAAACAAAAAAAACATAAGGAATTTCATTCTGGTTTTATTCTTCATTTCAAATTTATTTGCGATCCAAACACCCCATACAAGTATGAACTAAACTCAACTAAGAAGTTGTTTAGTATAAAAAGATGAGGAAAAATGAATAAAAAGAAGTGAATTTTTTTGCTTAAGGAGAATGGTGATTAGAGAAGAGATAGGGATATAAAATTATATGAATAAACCMACTTCCCTTTCTCCCTCACCAATTTTATTTCAAGGCGGGGACTTGTCATTTTTGAGTTTGTTTGAAAAATGAGATAAACTTTAATGTAATCTGATACGTACAAAATGTATAGTTAAARAGGTAGATACTTCCTCTGTTTTTTTAACCTCATTTYGTTTTCTCTATATTTCGTTCACGGAYTTAAAGTATGTATTGTATAAAGTTTCAATTATGCCTMAAAAATAAGTAAGTATAAATGATTTGAGGAATTCAAGTACATTGTTGTAACCCCCTTGATCAATAATGTCCATACTCCAACCAATTTGGTAAGATACAACTATTATTGGGTTCCTTTTTTGCAGGGACAAGTATAATGCTTGATTTTGATATCTCATGCAAAAGTTTCCCATAAGAGTCCTCCTTGCCCTCTTCCATGGGTAATGGAAAAAAAGATAACAATAATACATTAATTCAATGTTATGTTTGGCTAATGTTCTTCAGCTATTTTTTAGTACTTATTACGAAGTATATATAAGATAAACTCGGATAAGTTTTTTTTAAAAAAATAACTTATTATTTTTCTTTCATACAAAATAATTTCTAATAAGTTTAAATCAATACAAATAAGTYGAGGAGAAAATTTCAAATAAATACTTGTACAAATAATTTTATTTCATCCTTTTATATAAAATAAAAATTGGTATCACGCCCCTTGTACCTACATTTCATAACTAATTACTCGATCAATACATATGTCAATACATGGATTATGGATATTACTCCGTAGTATATTACACCAAGTGACAACAACATCTCGTAAATAAAAGTAGACATCAGTTAACTAAGCCGTTAAAACTTAAAAGTTGTAGGAATAAATATTACGCACAATATRAGATCAAATTTTTTCCATATCATTACCCTCTTGACTCCGATCCCTACACAACAAAATACTCCGTCGAGTAAAAATCAAGGGAGTGTACAAACTGACCAAACCCCATGCCTTGAACCACAGGCAAASAAAAGAGAACAATGCAATCAAGTATACAAATGCTGTGATATGTCATGTGTGTAGTGTTTGACTAGTTAGTTGAGGATGATTGAGCAATAATAAATCAGGTCATAGCATGTTGTTGTTGTTGTTGTTGTTGTTGTTGTTGTTGTTGTTGTTGCTGCAGTTGTTGATGAGTGGTAAGTGGGGGCTCAAACATGGTGAAAGCCCTGAAAGCAGAGATGACAGCCAGAAGAAGGAAGCAAAAGAGGGCTAAGAAGTGAAGAACAACAGCAGCCTTCAACTTGGTGCAGAAGCTTCCATATGCAGTGCAGGACTCACTCCATGAGACTTGAACATCACCTCTGTATGCCAGGTACATTAACTCTGATCCTGCTCCTACTGATGTCACCATCAGGTAGGCCATCACCTGATTTKTTTTTGCATTTCAAATTAATCAAACCACCTTCCATTATTGTTTTGCAGAAAGAAAGTACGGTTGGGAGGAGAGATGATACGCATACACTTTAGTGTATGTGTACNAGAACAACAGCAGCCTTCAACTTGGTGCAGAAGCTTCCATATGCAGTGCAGGACTCACTCCATGAGACTTGAACATCACCTCTGTATGCCAGGTACATTAACTCTGATCCTGCTCCTACTGATGTCACCATCAGGTAGGCCATCACCTGATTTKTTTTTGCATTTCAAATTAATCAAACCACCTTCCATTATTGTTTTGCAGAAAGAAAGTACGGTTGGGAGGAGAGATGATACGCATACACTTTAGTGTATGTGTACCCCACATACACTAACCAATAGGAACAGAGAAATGAGGGAGAATGTGGACCGTTAGGGAAGATCATTATATTAGTGGGGTGAGATTTATGAGAATCAATAGGAGGGAAGTATTGGGAGAGTGTATGTGGGGGCCATATATACCAAGTGTATGTGTAGCCTTACCCCTGTTGGGAGTGTATGAACAAGTTGGGAAAATTCAAAAAAGAGCACAAATTGTTGGGTTGTGAGTGTATGTTCATTTATTGGACGGTTTTTTGAGTATCAATGTGGTCTATGTCCCATTTTATTACCTTCGTCCTAGACAAATTGCAACAGTTTTTTTTTCGGTACGTTTTGGAAGATTATACCATTTCAAAATGATACTGTAGTTCACTATGTTATCGAAATTTTTCTATGATGTAAATTCAATGGGATGAAGGGGTGAGTGTTATACTTCTACATGATTTGACTGAACGACCAATGGAATACATAAAGTTGTTTTTACGGAGGGAATCTATTAAAACATTGTCGTAATTTATAAGAAAACATGTGAATAACTACCCTAGATTTCTCACTTTTTGAAAACAACACAACACCCGTGTTAAATTCAACCTTTCAAAATGCTACTAGCATCCATGCAATTCAACATTTCAAAATCAATCTACTCAATTAATATACKCCCTCCGTATCAAAATGMACTTATAATGGGGTACTTAAATTGGGACGGGGCGAGAGAGGGAGTACTTATGAAGATGTGAATCAAGATAAGTTATTGCGTAATCTAGATCCAATTTTTCACATCACCCACACCAATTTATTGCTTAGCTAATGATGTTAAGCTCACAATCAGACAGTCAGTCATTTAGAAGTAGACAGCAGAGCAAGTATTATTTCTGTCAGTCTTATTACATTGTGTTTAATACACCAAATTTTGCAAAAAACATAACAAAATGGCCTCACCAATGTATTCTACTCAAATTAGGTAGGTACAACATGATAAATAGCAGACTATAAAGAGATTTGAGAAGTTGGCAATACAATTCTGTTCTGAGTTACACCTTGCAAATTACAGTTATATTCATGCATTAAAACTTCAACAATAGTACAGTACATACTCTTTAACAATACAAAATTGAAGTGAATTACAAGACATTTACTGCACTAATATCAGTAATTCAATACCATCTTTCTCAAACATTTCTTAATATCAGGACAAATTAGAGAAACCAGAAAATAACCTGATCAGAAACAAAGAAAACCCAGGTTCGTTTACTAAGCAACGAACCCAAATTGAGATTGCAGCACAAAGCATACACGCAGCAATGCCAGCACAGCAACCATATACCTTCATTAACATAATTCCAAAAAAAAAGCCAATTATATACATATTAATTAAATAAAAAGATATGTAGAATGAAAATGAAATTACTGCGAGTCCAGGTGAAGTTGAGTCAGCTTAATGCTTCCATATCAGTTATCGTTCATTGTTGGGACGATAAACACAATGAAGCAATGACTAAGAGCGAATGCAGTATTCAGAGAGAATCAAACAATTTCAATGCTTTGATATGCTTATATTGGTCAGTCACTATTGACATATAGGAGTACAAGAAATTTTAGTCATAAGATACAAGAGTGAAAGCGATAGAGAGGAATAGTAAGTGGAGAGAAGCAAATGTGCAAGAAAAGGAAAGCAATCAAGATTACGTATATGGAGGAAGATATGCCTTATTTAAGTGGGACAAAGGAAAGGGTTTAAATTGGGAAGAAAGAATTGAAGTACGGAGTGACCACATTGCTCCAAATCGATGTTGTTGATCCAATTTGTGAAATTTGAGATTATTTAAGAACGTTTGAACTCTTATCATGATTCATGACACAAAAGTTCGTGGCTTAGGGTTGATTGTTGTTAATGGGCATTGTATGGACACTGGACATATGTTGGCAAATTTAGAGCATAAGTATATAGTGCACCATATGGATTTGGGCGTCGTACAGAATGTATCGAAAAGAGAATAGTTGTAAGATACAATCCTCGTACAAGTTTACGATATGCTTATTGAGACTTAGCTTGTTAGAGGTGTGATTGAAAACTAGATAGAAACTAGGCAAGGACCCGAACCAAGTGGATGGGGGAATATGGTTTCCGGGTTGTTGTCAATCCAGAATGGATTTACAGATACTGCACTAGATCCTCTATTCTGGCTGAACTGTCTATAACTAATAAGTCAACTGTCATGGGTTCATCTAACTCATGGACTACCTGAATTTCACACCTTCATAACGAACTTGCATGATTCACTGTAGTAAAGATGAGTAGGTGACTTGGGAGTTGTAGGATCTATGACCTGTCTATTCAAGCCAGGAAAATATGGTTGTCTGAGGTCTATCTTCCTAATACACTGTAATTCGCTTGGTTTGTTTGATCATCTTGTAAAATAATTGGTTTTCAAGCGCCTTTTAAGAAAACTAGCACAACTGATTTACACACCAAGACCTAACCCAAGTATGAGCGCAATATACAAATAATCATTCCTGGTTGTGTCACGTGCCATGCGCAAGCCCAAAGACTTTCGCACTGCACGGTCATCCTTGTCTTGCCACAAGATCAATTTGTATGTGTCTCGTATTTCTAGCAATACGAAACAACAATGCTTGCAAGTACCATAGCGTTGTAGCCTTGCTGGTAGATACTGAGCACTCTAAAATGAGCGTTCCAGTCCCAGGAAAAGGACTCATGTATCTCTTAGTGAATTAAGATATAAAAGTTAGGAATACTTAATAGATCCATTACATATTCTTGGCAAAGTTAGTAACTTTATCAAAAGAAAGACAGGAGTAAAAAATAGATTATGGTCATAATGTGTCCTACCCTATCATGAAAATAGGATGCTGCTTAATGTACGCTAAAAAGAACGTCTAAATATTTGCCAAGGAATGCTCTTATTTAGAGGGATATAACCCTTAACTTATTGTAACTATCGCATTCATAACGAATCAATGGAGCTTACAAAGCAATTCCCTGCTTCTTTTTCTTCCCTTTCATCAAACATTCTCTCTTCTGCTCATCTACTGTATAAATAACAGACAGCAGAACAGAATCCACTACTCTACTAATATTCACTCCTCACCTCTACCTTCAATTCCCTCTCATCCTTCAGTGAGATCTCTCACACCTCATTTTAAGTCGCAAAAAACTCATACAGTACCGTATTTACTACCATTGATCACTCAACTACAAAAATTCCTTGATCAGATCAATCCATCCAGGTTGGAAAGACTGCTTTCTCCCGGTTCATCTTTTTTATAGGATCAGAAACTGAGGCGCTCCACATGGCCTTTTCTCCTTCACCACACCGCGCGGGACTTCCTTCATCTCTTCAATCTGACCTGCAAACTCCTGCAGTCCAGTCAAATGACGTCGACAGCAACATTGCCTCTGCCTTGAGCCTTCCACTCACAATCTGGTATGCAAAAAGGCAACGACGTGCGACCGGTCAGCTATCATGAGATATCCATATTATTTAGGGCAAGCAGTAACTTTTTCCTCTACTTAGTTTATTGTCAACCCACTTCCATGCTGCTAACAAATAATTACACGAAAGACACAGCCTCTATAAGCCATTACATATCTTATAGATAACTAGTAGAGCCTGAACCTCTCCTCTTTTCATATTGCATTAGATTCTCCTTTTTCTTTTTTGGTGGGGGGGTTCATTCACTTTCCATGATTAAAAACTACTTGCTGAAGAATAGGATGCCCTAAGCTGAACCAGCAAGTACATATGGCCTACGCAGGAAGAAAAGAAAAAAAAAGAATACCCTCCAGTGTGGGTACAAGAAAATAACCGACTACAGAAAATAGAACCTTATAATACAATCAGAGACAAACTGAGTACCACTAACTGCTCATTAGTAATAGTGTGTGCGCAATGTGTAGAGCTAGCAAAAGCTAAGTTCACATGACAACTGAACCATAAACGATCACATAAATAGCCCTASATCAACCRAGCATTTAAAAATGAGTGACATAAATATCTTGTAAAGTTGTAAATCGAATGGGTTAAGTAAGGGTAGAGATTTCTAATCCAAAAATAACATCTATGAATTTGGTTGGCTCATTAATACATAAGTGTCTGCTGGGTGCATTTAAAAGTTAGCCTACTATTTACAGCACAAAAACGGTTGAAGGATGGATAATAACCATAACCATAACCACAACAAATATCTAATTGTATGTACTTCAAAGAGTAATTGAATTTTTAGACCTCAAAACATCTACAACAAGCGAGGAAAACAGCTTGATTCAGGTTTCCATTTTGATAATGAGTGGCTTGAGGGTTGAGTTGTCCAACTTTTTTAAATGCAAAGCGGAAGTGTTGTGTCCTTTTGATTGAATATTGTGAATTGTACCATTAGTTAACATAACTGCGTCTCAGATCTTTGCAGTTTGAAATTCTCGGTCTAGGGTTTTATAATAAAGGGATCTTATATTTACAGAACTGCAGACCATCAGGTTAGTGTAGCTTAAGCATATCCMKTGATCATCTTAGTAGAGCTCTTAGATTGATAGGAATTACCCAAAATTTTGGGACTTTACATTCTGCCTCAAAAAGTTACCTGGAGGATGAARTATTTTCTGCCTCAAATCAGGAAAATAGATGTATGAAGGAAGAAAGTTTACCTGGTGGAGTGCCACAACATAATCTGCGGTCATCGATGTGCTCTACATCCAATCCAATAAACCAAGCACCCATYGAGACATCCTCATTGGCATACTTATGTAGCACATGCCTGAAAATTGAAGTGCAGCAGACACATAAGAAACAATTGATCGTATGGGATAGCTGAACCTCATTATCAATGGAAAAGATTGATCCAGCACTCACTGATTTATAGAAATGTAGGTTGCTAAATCTTTTCGAAATTGGCATATACTGCCCGTTAGCATGGCGAAAATACTTCGTACCATCATCTCCAACTGTCCATATGCTCTGGTCATGTACCTCACTTCCCCTGCTCGGTTATTGAAAATGGAATCAATAATTAGTCTATGCATTTATACAAGTCATGAGATGTGGAAGTTCTGGACAAGGCAATTAGCCAGATGTCTAAGAGTAAATCTAACTTTACTTTTGAGCAAGGACAGACCAGATTTCATGCATCCATGTAAATCGAGGTCTTGAACGATGTCGTATTAAAGGTTGTATCCTAGTGTTGCTGCACATTAATCATGGATGATATGTTTAAAATGTCAAATAACCTCCATTAATAACGTAACAAGATTTTTGTGACATGAATTGAAATAGCTAGAAACATCATAAACATTCTTCTGATATTCTATTTCAAAGCTTATTAATGATGATTAGTGGTCACACGAACAAATTAATTACACGCTATACATTATTAAAGAGAGGCATACTCTTCAATGACATTAATTCTCTTGAGTATAATGATAGTGGTCAGTTAAAAAGCTGGGTGCATGAACGATCATCACAATGAACAATATGTTCCATAGGAGTAGGTTTTCATAATCGAGATAAAGCAGAACTTAACCAATTTGAATATCAGTAGTTCGACATTGCAAGTACAGGGTATACTTGAAAGTTGAAAAATAACTCAATTATGATGTTTACTATATTTACATGTACGTCATCATCAACTTTAACATAAAACTCTGCATCCCACAGCAACAGCAGTAGCAAAATATATTTTTGTCATTCGCAGACAATTCTAATATCCCTCAACATGTTTCTGCACAAATTATACATAAAAGAACCGATTAGCTACTGGATGAAGCATCTTAAAATCAGATGTTAATTACTATCAATATATGATGCGGGTTTGCCTATTCTTAAGGATCGTAACCAGTACACATACCAGCCGCAAGAAGTCTCCATGCTTTTGGTCCTCTGCCTCAACAGCTTTATCTAGAATACCACCAGCTGTAGCACTAACAAAACAACAACAAGAGAGCCATAAGTAAGAATTACACCGATATTCTTCTAGGAGCTTAATGAGAAGATTATGTTAAGAATGGACTAGTTTAATCATTAAAACTGTAAGCAGGTATGCTTCAAGTTTCAAGTAGGTATGTAGTGGTTCATAATATGCTATTCTCCATTTCACACTGGTAATTCTGTATCAACCTCCAGAATCACCATGTCACTGTCAGTTTCTCATCAAGCTCTTTAATAATATAGAACCTTTCCAACTACTATGTCTTATTTGCAGCACTGTCATGACTCATGTTCCTATCAAGTTGATACAAAACTGATGCTCCCTTTATACGCATCATTTTTTTTTCTTTTGAAGGTAAAAGGCCTCCTGGCTTAGAGAGCACAAGATCCAAACGTGCAAACCAGATAGAGCTCTACAAATTATTACTATATATTTTTATTTATTTTATTCCTTTTGATTTAACAAGATTTTAAGCAAATATTTGTACCAGAGTTGGAGAAGGAACTAATGTTTTTCGAAAACTTGTCAGCTATATCAAATTAKACCCACTGAGTTTAAATCTTTGCTAACAACGTTAAGAATTTTAACCACCGAGCTCTGAAGTTCTTGATCAAGGAATGGGAGTGTTTAAATTTCTAGAGGTGAAAGGATTTTAGCTGCAGTTGGCAAAAGACCCGATAGAGTGGAAAGAATTAAGGCAGATGATATAATTTCCGATCAAGGACTTCCGATTTCAAATCTAATGATGTGCAGAGAAGGAATGTTAACAAAAATATTCATATAATGGTTAAAGATGAGAATTCAACATGAAGAAATTTATTCTTTTAAATGAAAACATGACTATAATAATTACCTATGACCTATGACAAATCGCATTATGATGCCCTTTTCTTCTTCCAACTTCTTTCTTTTCTCTCCTGAAAGTTGGAGGAGAACATGTTAAATCAAGGTTAAACATCATRCTAAGATCAGAAATAAAAAGTAAACAACAAATAGACCATGGATGACTTAACAAACCTTGAGGCATCCATGTCGCACGGACTGAATCTCTTCGCTTTCTACTGCTAAAAGCCGTGTTAACGCCAACTACCATCAAATATTTTCTTCTGCTAGTAATAGATTCTGACACAGGGGATCCATCCATCATAGATTCCTGTGTAGCCCTGGCAGCAGCTAACTCCATCTCTAGATTAGATATTGTTTTATCTAAGGTTCTGAAATACATAAATAAAATTAAATTGTGATTAACCTTATGATATACATCCAAAGTTACACTCGATAAGGCACCACAATCAAATGAAGCCACTTACTGTACAGCATGATGTGATTTTGAAGCTTCACCAAATATATTTCTCCCATCTTTCTGAAACAGAAATAGGCTAATTAACACAAGTCATTTAAAAATTACCTAGTACAATAGCAATTACTACTWACAKTCACTGTAATTTTCTGACAGTTTGAATAAACCAGATAACAATAATCAATGTCAAAATTTCTTACAGTTTTCTGATCACAGTCCTCCTTAATTAAATTCTGTCTCCCGTCCTCCATGGTAGCCCGTCGAAACAACACCTTTTCTTCAGGTTCTGACATTCTGCAACATAAAAGCATACTCAGCAAACCATGTAGTACTATGTACGATGAAGAACAATGATAACATGAAGCACAGAATATTTAATAGAGATATTCTTGTAGAAAATAAATTTGAACAACATGAACAATGCAGTACTTTCTGATAGTTAGCAGGTAGCTCAAAATAGCAGTAAAAAAAACCCACTCAAAATCATATCAATGTAAACCAAAAATAGGTGATTCAAGCTACTTATTAATCAATCCTCAGCTGGTCCAATTCGCCCGATTCGAAACGATCAAAGCAAATACCCTAAACTCCCATGCAAGACTCATACAAAGTAGGTAGGAGAAAAGGTAAAGAAACACTAAACTAAAAAAAAAAAAAACAGCAAATACCAAAAGGGAAAGGTTGTGATTGCTCAATTGCCAAAAGTGTAATTTTGCTTGAAAGGTACAGTGACATTAGAATACAATTTGGTTGTTCAAAGCATWTCTTAGGTCATACTATCTCAGAAAAGAAAAAAGTTAATCAATATGATTTCATTTAGTAATATAATCATCAGAACATTAAAATCATGTGAAAAATCAAACCATTCTTGATTTCACCAAACTTGAAGAACAAATTTAAGCAAATTAAGTTGGAGGCAGAAAAAGGAATCTAATGACCTATATTCCACGCTAACACTTTAACAACTTTCCCCATTAACTTTCACATGAAAATTCCAACTACTCCACCTCACAAATTCAACGTACTACCTTCAAGAGGATAAATACTAAAAATAAAATTGAAAACAACAACTACTACAACAACCTTCATAATCAAAGAGAGAAGGGAAAAAATCAGTCAATTAATATGTTATTACATGTATTAATTTGAGGAAAAAACAACAATTTTCAAAATTAAGAATGATCCATTTATAGTAGGGACAAAGGAGATGATCATACAAGGGACACAATTGGTGATACTATATCAGTAAATTCTTAAAATAATTATCCAGTTGCAAAAAAAAAAAAAAAAAGCTCTAATCATGATATTAAACTGTTGATCATAAATTGGACTATTTTTTCACCATTAGATCACAAATTCCCGTAAAAACAGAGGAAATCCAGTTAAAAAAGGTCATCATTTTGGTAAAATTCATGTCAATTGAATGAATGACTCAATCAAACACTCAAATA